>KI911124.1:1315185-1335878 GCA_000482085.2 Cladonia metacorallifera KoLRI002260
CACCCCCACACCCTCCCTCCTGCCCCCCCCCCAAACAAACCTTCCATCCTACACCAACTACCTGCCCTATATCAAACCCTTCCCTGCCTCTCCCTTCAAGCATACCTGACCTAACATGGGTCTACTACCACAATTTTGATTATATGCGGTAAAGGATTTCCGAGGTACGCACTTGAAAAACTGTGGCATGGCTGTGGCAGGGTAGTGGAGGCGTTTCTTGACTACCATACTATGCCATAGGTAAGATATGTCTCGCATAGTACCAGTTGAATTGCAATTTCAGTATGATAGTGTTAGGTTTAATCTGTTTGCAGGGTGAATAGGGAGTATTTCAAAGGGAGCCGGAAGCTTTATATCAGTAACAATGTTGAATGTATGTGCGAGATGTAAAGGTATTTTAGTTCATACGATTGCTCGTTGTATACAGTGTATATCGCTCTCTATGTAGATCAGTAGCACCATACGCCGATATGCGTCATAAATATAACAGGTATCATGTCACATCATAATCATACCGCCCATATGCCGAAATGCCGTCACCTCCAACGAATCCGTTGTTGAAATTCTTTTCCTAAGCCACAACACCCTCCCATCTTCTCGGCACCCCCTTTCCTCCTCTTCCACCCCCGTCACTACCTGACTCCCTACTCTCTTCCTCCTCCCCCGTACCAACCTTTCCCGGTTGCCTAGCAGGCAACCACAACCTCGCCCTCCCCGGACTTCCCTCCCCCAGTTTTCCCACCTTCCGCATATTCATTTCCAAAACAATCACCCGTAGAAAATCACTATTCTCCCTCGGCTCTCGCTGTTTCGGTAAGGACAGTCGAGGGAGCCCGTCTACCGCATCTATGGCTTTCTGTTGCGCGGATGTGAAGATGGGAGGAGAGGATGCTTTGTCGGAGGAAGGGCGGACTTTGCGTTGGTAGGTTTGGAGTTGTATGGAGGCTGTGCAGGAGGGTTGTAAAGCTTGGCTTTGGGACGTTGAGTGCGAATTGTGATGGTGGAATTCGGAGGGGGAGAAGTTGGTGGGATTGAAGTATCGGCGGAGGGCGGGGTCGGGAGGTGAGGTTGTGGGGAGAGGCCGGCGTTCGTCTGTAAAGTGGGGTGAGATGCCTAGGAGGGAGCGGGCGAGGTAGTCTTCTCGTTGGGTTGGGGGTGCAGTGAAGGCTGAGAAGGATTGGGCTGCGGAGCGGATCCTGCGGAAAGAGGCCGTAAGATTGGATTTGAATGAATATCTTGACTTTGCTGAGGCCGAAGGGTCGGGAGATATGACATCCAGATCGTGGTATTCTTCCGATACCGTTGCAGGGGTCCGCGGTAACAGAGGATGATCCAACACACAATCTTCCCCTCTTGATGTAGACAGACTCTTCTGCCGCCTGTCTGCGCTATTCCGGCTACTTGCAAATCCAGGTGTTGCAGGGTTACTAGCAGAGTTTACAGACTCTGTATCGGTATCCAGCGAAGGCATGGACTCTGTAGACATTGATCGAACAGATGACAGAGGTCCTAGGGTAGTATCACTTTCGTAACTGCCGGCCTCCTGTTCCAAATCTTCTGGAGGGCTTAGAAGCATGCCCCAAGACTGGAGACTAGAGGATGATATTGCACGGCTTGGCATCTCTTGAAATCTTGCTCCCTGCGCGCGATGTACCGGAGGACCAGATTTCTTACGCCGCTGCTCGCGTTGAAACCTCTCCGCCGAGGCGTTGAGCGAGGTCATGGCAAGCAGAGCCGAAACCGATGAAGGCGTCGACGATGGGTCATGAGGCGTTTCGCCCTCTTGCGACTTCCTCCGCTCCCTGTCCCTGGATATAGATTCCCTGCTCTTTCTCCGGCCTCCATTTCTAGCTCTTGTAGGGATCACAACAGGCTTGGACGGTGTAGCAGGCTGAGGACTGAACATCTTCGGTGGTGAAGGTTGACTCGTGGGCTTTTCTTTCTTCTTCGTTGTCCTTGGAGGGCTGCGCTCAGCCACAGAAACAGACAATTTGTCCTTCTCATCCCGCTTTTTTGATGACATTGGTACTTGGGACGAGTATACATAAGCCCGCGGCACCATCATATTGGGTATTGTCTTCTATATCCCCTAACGGAATCGGTAGGTTGAAGCTGGCGAGATTTGTAGAGAGTAGGCCCTAGAAGTATTCTAGGGCCATATGTAGTGCCATGCGACGTCGAGTGTATGCGGTAGAAAGTCGCACGGTATGTTCTCAAGGTGAAGATGCCATGTATGTGTGTGAGAGAGGTCGGTTCGGGTGGATGTTTCGGCTACTGGTGGTGAAGTGAGATAAGCTAGCAACGTGGCACGTGTAGTAAGGTAAGCAGGAGTAAAGAGACGGAGGAGAGGATGGAAAGGATAGAGTAGAAAATAGCGCAGAGGTAGTTGTAGGCGACATCAGCACAGTCTACAGCGAAGTAGGGTGGACAGATAGCATGGCTGGTCCGAGCGCTGTAACCCGCGGGATGAGAATGAACATCAGGCGATGATGGGTCGAGTCAAGCTTTTTGGGGGTTTCTGGGGAGTTGGGGCTCAGCTAGATCCATCGGATTATCCAAGCGGAAGGGAGGGAAGGGGAAAGGAGAGAGATAAGGACGTAAGGATGCGAGGAGGCGGAGGGTAGGCACGCGAGCAATCCGCCTATCAGTAAGCCGTAATCTAGAGTAATGCCCGCAAGCGTCATAGTGACTGCAGAATATGAGTGATTATCAGTTCGATAAGCCTTTTTCTGCTTTCCGACTGCCTTTCACTTGGTGAGAGGTGTACTAAAGGACTTTAGAAGGGGATAAACGAAGACCTAAGATGTCCGGGTCAGGGAAAGGAAGAAGGATGACGGCGTATTGTCTGGCCCAGGATAGTTGCATCAATCTGCATCAATAGGCTGCAGAGTAAGGTACCTAAGGTATCAAATGGGGCGTGGCGCTGATGGCCGATGCCCATTAGAGACTTGCTGGGTTAGACCTATTGTAATTAGGGAACACGCTGACCTACATGAGGAAGGTGCGGGCGAGTCCATAATACCCTCAGCGGCCATTGCTCCGCACCTGAACCAACACTCACTCGTCCGCCCAGAGCAACAGGCTCAGGGGATATATCCTCCATCACCCATCATTCGTCATTCCCAATAACAAACGTCAAGTAACAAGACATTCGGTATGGTAAGAGCATCCTCGGTAATCTGATCTGGAGTCTGGGCAGGGCATCCTGTCCGTGGAGATGTTGCGTGGGCTAACAGGTAATCGCTAGGTAATAGCTTTCTTCTCATACGTCCAACATCACGGGACACGTAGGCCAAACTGTTTCTGATGACATAACGCCTTCAATAGCCTTTTGACCACATGGACCACTAAAGTCTGGGGAAAGACCTTAGCCTCGCAGCTGAAAGAAGACAGTCGTAACAGTCTTAAGGTGAAAATGGGGATTCATGGCCTTTATGTTTATGCTAAGACCAGGTCCTATCCCGATATGGTACAATATCACGCCATAACGTCTCATGCACCTCGACGACTGCGATTCCACAGACTTTGTCTGGATTGACCTATCGTTTCATCTCGTGTTTGAAGCCTCAGGCTATGCATCCAGTGGAATTCTAGCTCATGAACGTACCGTACCATTGGAACCGCCAACGGTGCATGTCCAACACTACTCCCATTAACCTACTTACAGCTCTATTTTACTTGATACAACATGATCATTACCTCTCAACAGGAATCATTTACGCTGGCTTCCACTCAAAATGATGCTTCCCAGTCACTGGTTCGCCCGCCGGTTCCGACTTCAAATCGAACATGTGCTTCCCAAAATAATCCAGTTGCGCTTCATAAAACTGTGTTGGCAGGATCGTGTTGACCGAATACTTCAGGTACTCCAAAGTGGCGCTCATGCTCGGAATGATCGCATTCGTTACCACCCCCATTGCCACCACCTTCTTTAAGGCTGGGAAGTTGCTTTTCAGCTCCGTGGCAACCATCTCGTTGTGAAGAAGATCTCTATCTTGGTCTCCCGGCTTATGAAATATCTCCTCGAGCAAATCGGCTATGTAATCCGCACGGATGATGCAACCATTCCTCCAGATTTGGATCACTTCCGAAAAGTTGATGCTCCATCTATTCTCTTGGTCTGCTTGATCAATAATGTTGATGCCTTGGACGAAGGCTGTGAGGAACGAGGCATAGACTGCTTTGCGGAGGTCCTCTAAGAACGCCTTCTTTTGTTCTGCCGAGCCTGTCCACTTTTCTATCGGAAAATGGCCACCAAACGTCTCCTTGACCCGTTTCCGGTCTTTACGAAACGCTGATGCTATCCGAACATTGTGTGCGTCTGAAAGTGTCGGAGCAGGTACGTGTAGTCGGATGGCTTCTTCTGAAGACCAGACCTGGAACAACCAATCAGCACAAAGGTGAGTAACGCAAAGATTGGTAAAGTACCCCTGTTCCTTCACTACCATCAATGTCTTGGACAACTTTATCCTCCACTACCGAAAGAACATGCTTCCCTTTGTCGTCTCGTTGCTTGTTGATCTGTGCTCCGATATCGATCAAGAATGTCCCTTTCTACCAACATTGTAAGACATTCTGGTTCAATTGATGAGTACGGGTATTCTTTACCAACTCTCCATCAGTATTCCACCTCGCAAACTCATCCCCAATCTCATCATAACTCATCCCAAGACACAAACTCATAATCTGCCAAGCCTCCGACTGCGCACTCATCATCCCGTGCTCGATACCATTGTGGATCATCTTAACGTACTGCAGCAGCTGAATCAGCACTTACCCCTACGGACATGCATCTCAACGGATTGATAAAATACACAAGGACTGAATAGCAAGATAAAGCGGATATTAAGAAGGGAAATTGAAACCTACATGCCCGCTTCCCCCCATCCCACACCTCCCTACACAAGCTCTCCCCTTCGCATCTCTCGCCGCTACCTTCTTCAATAACGGCATACACAAATCCAACGCTCGGTCCTCTCCACCAGGACACATACTCGGCCCCCTCCTCGCAGCTTGATACCCGCCACTCACCCCCATCCCCACATAAAACACCCCCTGCGCAACCAACTTACCTTGTCTTCTCTGCGTGTTCTGCCAGTTCTCGTTCGAGGCATCGAGGATAAGGTCGCCTTTTTCCGGTACGTGGCTTTAGCAAGGACCCCCTACTACACAATCTTCCCCCACCTTCTCGCTACGACATCAAAACTAAACATTACATTACCTTTCTCCAAATACGGTTTCAACCCCTCCACAACCCCATCCCCCACCGTCCCATGAGGCAGCGAAAAAATAAAAACCTTAGGTGAATCAAGATGTTTGCACAAATCCGCGTAATCGAGATGTTTCGAGAGGTGGGTTTCAAGCCCGTCTTTTTTGGCACTTGAGAGGAGGTTGTTGACGGTTTCTTCGGAGGGGTCGTTTAGCAGGACGTGGATGCCGTGGGAGGCGAATAGGAGGGCCATGCCGCCGCCTGGGGGGGCTGTGGTTAGGATGGATTTCTAGGAAAGGGAAGGGGAGGGAAGGGAAGGGATGGGAAGGGAAGGGGGGATTGGTAGTGGGACATGGATAGGAGCGTACCCATGCTTCCGCAGCCGATCATTGCGAGCTGTGAAGGATAACATTGGTGTTAGCGAATGGATTGTAGAATGATATTCAACCAATGATCCAATCGCATAGACCTTCGAATACTAGGTATGAATACCTTCTTTATCTCCGGTACGTCCGCCATCTTCTTCCTCTACCCTCTACCTACTTATACAATATCCTCCTCCCCTCACAAGCCTATATATAAATATAATCAAAAGCGTGCGCACAAAGTAAAACCCGAGTCTCTCCTACTATTCACATCACAGAGTTGGGTAAACCTAGAATTTATGAAAAAGGTAAATAAAGTAGGAACGTCATATATCGCGTGCCCGCCCCGGGTAGGAAAACGTCATCTTGGCGGGGAACTAGCGTCCAACATTTGTTTCTTGTTTTGACGAAGTTGCGTTTGTGGAGTTGGAACTATCGAAATAGCTGCAAATGAATGAATTGGGGTTTCTTGATGTATGTTTGAATATAGTGATTGCTTTTTTGGGTTGCGGACGCGGATGGGGAATGGACGTACTTCCGACGGGGTCGAAGCGAGGATACAAATGATTACGTGCCTAATTCATAGCACTCAGTGATGTTAAATCAACCAGCTACGCCTATGGCTATTTCCATTCTGCCTGAGGTTCCTTTTCCCCGTGGTTTTGAGGTCATAGTCATCATACATCTCCAAATACCTTTCACCATCCCCAACACCATCCCAGCAAGATCCCAATCCCACACTCACAAACTAATACCTTTCAATCAACCACCTCCTCTTCTCCCCATCCTCCATCCCATCCAACATCTCCTTCTCCGCCCTCTTAACCTTACAATACGTCTCCACCGCCTCCCCCCCCAAAACCCCTCCCAACTCCTCATCCCCCTCCAAATTCCTCAACGCCTGCTCAATACCATCCGGAAAGCGTTCTCTAATCCCCAACTCCTTTCTCTCCTCCTCACTCTTCTTCGACGGATCATTTTGCACATTTTTAAGCCTCAAAGGCTCACTATTCTTAACGCCTTGTACCCCAGCACCAAAGATGGCTGCGAGAGCGAGATAGGGATTTGCGAGACCGTCCATGCATTTGATTTCGAAATGCGAGCCGGAGATGCGCCGGAGGGGCGTTTCGCGGTTTTGATGGCCCCAGCATACGTAGGTAGAGCCGGCCCACATGCCGTCGACGACGCGTTCGTAGGATGTGTCTTGGGGGTAGGTGAATGCTGCGATGGCGGTGAGGTGTTTGAGGACGCCGGCGTAGAAGGATTCCCATTTTTCGGAGCCTTTTGAGAGGGAGATGTGCACGTGAGCGCCTGTTCCTGGAGCGCTGGGGTCGGGTTTGGGGACGAGTGTTGCGCGTAGGTTGCGGTTGGCGGCGCAGAGGGAGATGATTTCTCGAGCTGCTAAGAGGGTGTCTACTGCGATGAGAGGTGGGAGGGGAGGGAGGACGAACTCGTATTGTCCGGGGCTGCTTTCGGAGTGGAATTGTTCGAGTTCGATGCCTACGTGATCTAGTTTCTGGACTATTTCTTCGATGAGGTCTAAGAGGTAGTCTGGTTGGAGGGATCGTGCACTAGTCCAGCAGTGGCCGCCTTCGTTGACGGGGATACTGCCGTATTCGAAACCGCCGTCAACTTTCTTCCGGCTCATGAATACGACTTCAATTTCAAACCCGGCGAGGAATTCGATGCCTTCTTTGGCGGCGTTTTCAATTTGTCGGCGGAGCAGAGTCCGTGGACAGATTGGAACTTCGTTGCCACTGGGAGATTTCCGGAACTCGATTTGTACGGTGGCGTGGCCTTTTCGACCGCCTAGTCTAAGCCCCTCGAAGCATGGATAGGCGTCAAATTCTCCGGTTGCTTCGAAGCCATCCACCATCATGTCCATCTGTAGAAGTCCGAGTGCACCTTTAGTGATACCAATAAATTGCTTCTCCCGAAACATCTTTAGAGCGCGTTTGATGGGTACCACGCGAGCGCGAAGCATACTGAGCTTGATGTCAGCACTGATATTAGTATGTCTAGGCCGATGAAATACCTCGTATAATCTAGCCATTGCAGACGTAAATATTGAGTGGATGGATCTTTCCTTAAAAGCTTGTTCAGGTACGTAAGGTTTTCGGCCCACCCCTGTGAACAACCTTTGCTGGTGATGCTCATTTGGTCCATCTGCTGAACAGGAAGCAAAGGAAGTCCCAATTCGTATATCTTATTCGATGTATTGAAAAACACATCTTGGACGACCTTAATCGCTTCGGTGGCTGTTAAAGACTCACGTTCTACATACTCGCATAATACGTGTCGCATGCCTTCTCGAACATGCATCACGGCTAAGAGATACGTTTCTGGAAACCAGTGGCCATCTATGAGGGGTTTATGGTCAGCCTTGATTGTTCCATCACGTATAGGAGGAGTGGGATCGAAATCTCACCCGTACTCCAGGTCAACTTCTCAGTTGGACAGAGGTCTAAAGCCTCTCGGATGACTTTTTCCTGGCCGTCTTGGCTAATCATTGGGAATACTTCTCCGATGTCCAGGTAGCAGTTCTCATAAACGCTAGCAAGGTAGCCTGCCTGAGCAGTGAAAGGGTACGCTGCATGCAGGAGAACGATTGATACTGCAGGGTAAGTTTCTATGAAAGTCTGAAGATGAGCTGGATTGGAAAGCCCGAGATCAATGTCATTATCTCCGAGCCCGGTATGGAACTGAAAAGGCTTCTTCGACTTTTTGCGCTCCAACAGTTGCGCGGTGAGATGAACGAAATATGGATTCAAGCGATTATCTTCCAAGCGTGAGGCTCTCTTGGTACTTTCAGGCTCTGTCATAAATATGAATTGGCCTCCCAGAGAATCCTCGAACTGGGGTATGGCCAGACCGACTCTGTAACAGATGACAGATTTGAAACCAGCAACTTCAGGATCTGCGATGGCTTGATCAATAGCAGATATGAATCGACCAGTGATGTCTGTTTGGATGGCATTCAGATCCGAGGAATTGTGGTACTTGGGGTGTTGCTCAGTCATTATGGCCTCGGCTACTTTCTCAATTCTGACGATCCTCTTGCACCTTGAACGTGTTAAACGATTGTGCCAGTCGTATGCATGAATGTTGGAAGAATCAAGTCCATCATCAATGAGGGCAGTCTCGATACCCTGGAAGCACCTACGAGACCAAGCATCATCAGGTTCTTGTCTCTTGAGGCTGATGCCTTTCTGGACAGCATCCCAGGTTGGCTCGCATCCGAGAACTTCAGCAAGGTATTTCACTGCCCGAATGTGGGCAAGCGTCGAGGGTGCATGTTTTAATGCTGGTCCATGTGCTTCAGTTGTGATGGTCAAAAGGTCGTAAGTATCGATGTTAGAGGCTGTCAACAGGTTATGGGCGTGGTGATCAATGATCGGGGTGCTATCGATGGCTTCGATAAGGCCGTCCATGATGACAATTTGGCGAAGGTAAGAGACAGAGATTGATGATACAGAAGAAAAAGATCTTGATATTTCTGCGAATTCACTGCATTTGCAACGCCGCACGTGCATAAGATGATTTCATAGCTGAAAGCCCACAGCGGAGACTGATCATATTTACGAGGCGGCGCTATGTGGGGAGTTTACATGCACAGCGGCACAACCGTCACACGTGGTAAGAGATCGACATCAGCTTCCGAACGTTGCAACGGCTCCTGCCTAAGGCTTGTAAGACTGTTATTGTCAGAACTCTTGGTCCTGTGTTTCGTTTTACGCGCCTACAGGCGCTAAGCGCAGCTTCCCCGCTACTGAGTAGACATCGCCATGAACTCGAGTCTTTACGGCACAAAAATACCACAAGTGGACTCTGTATCACCCTGGCATTGTCCAGAGTGGTTTTGATGGAGCTACGTAAAAGTCCTGATTAACAGACTGACCATTAGGGCCTTTGCCTTCGATTTCCATCTTCTCCAAACTCCCCACCACGGCAAGTGGGTCTGTCTCCTTCGTTAGTTCTGTAGGCCCTGTCATTCCTGGAGGTGGAAGAGCCCATTCTGGGAGTGGGGTCTCATACTCCCACTTCCCAGCCTCGCAGGCGTATCTTCTAGAATGCAAGTATATGCCAAGCTCGTGCACGCCTGGGTCGCTGTACAAAGGCGTATCACATACTTCGCATGTTTCCCCCGTCATCCTCTCTGCCTTCTTTTTGTTATAGTCTTCCATCATTTCGTCATGGTAAGCCATTGCTTCTGCGACCTCCGATTTACCCATTTTTGAAAGCCTTGATATTATATCTTCATCATGGTCAGAGAGGTTATCGCCTGCCGCAAGAGAAGGGCCGAACACTCGTTGATTGCAGTAAATCGGATCGTTGGAGATCGGGTGGCCGAGAAATTGCAGATGCACTCGGAGTTGATGTGTGCGACCAGTGACTGGTAGACAGCGTACTATCGAATGCCCTTTCTTGGCTTTCCATTCCATCCTCGAATCCCTGACCTTCTCTTTTTCAGTCCTGGTGTCCTCTTGCTGTTCTTCTTCGTTGCTGCCTCCTACCGGAGGATAGTAGGCTAAACGCTTGAACACGGTCCTTGCCGACTTTCCACTCGCCCTGGCTCTGTTGAGTCCAAGCTTTGGACTGATCTGCATGACAGGCTGTTCACAAACAGTGTTCCCTTCAGGGAATTTGCCAATCACTCGTGCCACATATTCCTTCTTCACAGTCCTATCTTGGATTTGCATGCTTATCTTCTCCGCAGCCTTCGGGTTCTTACCAATGAACATGACACCGCTCGTGAGTCTATCCAGCCTATTGCAGGGAAGGGGATTCCAGGCATGACTCCTTTCTGCACGCATTATTTCGATTATTGAATTGTACATATATCGACCCGCAGGATGGACAGGTACACCTGCAGGCTTGTTGATGACAATCATGTCATTATCTTCGTGTACTATACCAATAGGTTGCGCAGTCACAGGCGGCTCATGTCGATGCAGTGTGTGGGAAATTATGTCGCCATTCTTGACGACTGCGTGGACGCTGGGTACTTGCTTTCCGTTGATGACCACACTGCCGCGCTCTATGGCATCTTTCTAAAGCATATCAGCCATGATCAAGATCACAACGCTGTGCTGGGGCAGCCTTACGTAGTACTCTTTCGGTCTGTCTCGAAATTCATCAGTGAAAATGTCAAGCAGCTCTCTTCCCCGCCATCGCTCCTTGCAGTAGGTGTTGTATGTATAATGATAAGGGTGTACTTTCCGAAGGCCATCTTCGAGGTAATAGGGTCGAGGCCACGGATCACAAGGAGTTGTGACCACTTCTGGAGGGGCGCTGAAAGCCTCGTCCTTCGAGCTGTGGATTGCCGTGTCTGTCACAGCTTTGATCGTTGTCAATGCCATGCTAGCCGTGTCTAGTAGACCCTTCCGCGTAAGGAACGCTGCAACATGGGGTGAAGGAGCCAGCTGAACGGCTTATTGGGTGATACGGAAGGGGTAAGTGCTCTACTAAGTAGAAGCTCAAAATTTTTAGGTCGAGAATCCTGCCAAGCTTTGGCGGACGTAATTCCGCGGTGATGCCTCGGCCTTGGGGTTTGAAAGAGCCTTGGCCCCGTCCATATTCCATAGTTGAGCAAGTCAGCGTTTCGCAAAAAGATTGGAAGGTCGAGCTCGCGGGAAATACACAGCTGCAATGTCTCTAGAGGAGCTCAAAGGTCGGCGCCGGAGCGATTACGCATTTCATCAAGAGTATAGAACGCGATGGTACGTAAAGCTGTAAGGTGCAGCAACCTCGACTCGCTTACGTATGATAGGTCTGACAATGACATGTATGGTAGGAGAAATCCTGTCACCCAATATTATGTTATTGTTGACGGCGTCGGTAGACCATATGAATAATAGCGTCTACTCTTTCCTGTATTCACTGAGCCGGTATTCATCTTGGTGTAAGCTGATGCAAGACAGATTTGACTCCATCATCAACGCCTACTTGATTGAACGTTGTGGTCTTCGACCCCCAGCCTCTCCCCAGATCGGCCTCGTTGTAAATTCACACTGCGACTACTTTGGCTCAGTGGGCTTCCCCATGGTTGTAGAACTTGGTTTACGGGTCAATAAACTCGGAAAGTCAAGCGTTGCCTACGAGGTTGGAGTCTTTGAAAAGGGAAAAGACGATGTCAGAGCTGTTGGAGGATATACTCACGTGTTTGTGGAAAGAGAAAGGAACCGGCCAGCTGCCAATGGCATGTCAGAGGACATCAGGAGAGGCCTCAAGAAGCTGTTGGACCATGAAACGCCCAAATTATAGGCCGCTATGCGGCAATATATGAGGATGCCAGCTTCGTGCGCTGACGGCTCCCGCTGTTTGAAATCCGCAGTCATTCTTAAGGCATGAATTGTCGCTGGAAATCTCACCTCCGATGTTGGAAGGATGCGTCCTACACCAAGTATCATGATTATGATTTTTGACTCTGGAGACCTAACAAGGTGTCGCTTCGCTGTCCGCCTTCGCTTTGATATGGACTCAAAGTGAAGCCGCTGTTGAAGGGTCGAGATGCTGGACTGAACAGGCGTGCTGTGGTGCAGTATTTGAAACACTTAGACGCTAGATGATAAACAACGGAAGGTCTGGAGTCCATGTTCGCACTAGTGATGCGGCCCAACGACCAATTTGTGCGCTAGCGACAGCAATGAAGAGTGATGGCACGCACGGTAGTAAAGAGAAAGTGAAGACAATCCTATTGCGGTGTTTCAAACGCAAACCTGATGTCTCGTGAAGCCACTTGGACTGAGGAGCTCGATCATCTATAAAGTTTCAACCACGTACAGGCTTCTCACAAATATGAACACAGCATCGCCGCCTCTTCCCAGAAAAACCAGAACGTTCAGATACCGCAATTGATTTCAACACCATCACTACAAACCCGCGACATAGCTCTTTGGAACGTGTGGCAGGATCCACCGTCGTGTTTTTGATACGAAGCTCTACCTCTCTTTTATGTCCGTCATATTTGAACGCGCCGAAACTCCAAAGTTGGTCCTACCTGGCCATGAATAATCCTTCATTAGGCAAGAGACCCTCGGCCTGGCAAAGAAGAATCAACGTACAGCACTGAGGCCCTGCCACGCGCCCATGGATGATGCCCCTCTGTCTATCGCAATACCCGCCGACCAGGCTCAAGGCTTTCTACACAGTGATAGAGTGTCACCTAGGGAGGCACATTGGCACCGCATCGTGACGCCGGTGCCTTCGCAGACGCTGTTAGGTGATCTTCTTTCGGCTAGCAAGACGACAGTACAAGATGAATACCCACACGAGACTTCACGGAAACGACACGCTGAAGATGAAATGCAAGACGTTAACCCTGCAGTCTCCGAGGTCATGGACTTCCCTATCAAGACCAGCAAGAGGCGGCGGTGCACTTCAAACGCCCAAGGAGAAAACGAACCCCTCGGCAAACCACTGCTACCAAGAGCAAACCAACCACATTTGAAAGGAATAGGAAAAGATTTTCAGGATTTGCGCGCACAGATTCAACATTTGCGTCTCGTGAGTGCAAAGGAAAATGAAGCGCAAGCTACGATGATCGCCAATCTACTCCACTTGGCTTCAGTGGTCGAAATCACTGCTGATGTGCGAGAAGCCGAACTACGCACCAGTCTGAGCAATCTAAGTGGTACTGCCGACCTAATGAAAGAACAAGCGGCGCAGCTGGTGGATTTTTCAAGTGGCACGTCTTGGTTAGTTACTAGCCTTATTAGGTCTGCCTTGAAGAGACACCACGCTTATCTGGAGGATGAGGAGCAGCAGGAAATCCACCGGCATCTATATGAGGATGCTGCTCCTAGTGAGGAGGATGCAGCTATCATTAATGAGCAGTTGTCCTTGATTGATTGTGGCTTTGGGCTAGAGTAGCCTACGGTGATGTGCAGGTCAATGCCTGCCAGGAGACTGAGCTAAGGCAGGAGAAGGGGTACAGGGGGATGCTGAAGGGTATTTGACGCAGAGATTGAGAGGGGATAGCCGAGATTCGTCATGTATTTTAATCTAAGATCCGCGAATATAGACTTAGTTTCAATCCCCATAATTATGGCTAGACGTCGAAGCCCCCTCTTTCTCAGACCGTTGAAATCGTAACCATATGTTTATCTCTGGCGTGTTGAAATTTGGTGCCAATGTGATTGAATAGGAATAAAATGCTAACGACGTTCATCCACCTTTATCAACAAAGATCAACGTCATCGCCAGCCGACGAACTACCCAACCCAAACCCAAAATCAAGACCAAAATGCCTGCCCTGAGCTGTCACGGACAAGCTTGGGGAAACATCACAAATCATGAGCATTGGGGTTGCCATTATCGGAGGCGGTATGTGCACATCCATCCGCTTCCAACCAATGGCTGACCTCAGACTTGCGGACAGGAATATTCGCTCGGGAAGAGCATCTTGTTAGCCTGCTGCCATTGGTCCAAACAACTAAGCTGACGTCAAAAAGCCGGCTGTACAAGCGTCGAAAGATCTGACCCTCAAAGCCATATGGTCGCGCTCTCTGAAGTCGGCTCAGAATCTTGGCGCTGACGCCGATGTCGACATCTACTCCGAGGATTCGGGCTCCGGAAAGGGCTTCAATGATCTTCTGAAACGGGTTGACATCCAGGCAGTCATCATAGCGTGCGTGTCAGCTATGTTGAAGGAACGCTCCACTAACTCCTCTTAGGTTGCCAATTCCTAACCAGCCAGAGTATATACGCAGAGCGCTGTCAGCAGGCAAGCATGTGCTATCGGAGAAGCCAATTGCAGAGAACCTCAAGGATGCTCAGGAGCTATTGCGATGGTATCACGAGGATCATGCCAGCAAAAGGGTGACATGGAGTGTAGCAGAGAATTTCCGCTACCTGAACAGCTTTGAGTATGCGCGGGAGCAGGTGCACCGGGCTGGGCGATTGTTTGGCTTTAGGGTGAAGGTATACTCCATGGTCAAGCCAGGAGGGAAATATTTCGGTGAGATGGTGCATAATCGATCACGGACCGCTGCTAAGACTTAGCAGAGACTGCATGGCGAAAGAATCCTACGCATCAAGGGGGCTTCCTCCTGGACGGTGGAGTGCACCATACTGCTGGCCTACGGCTTCTTCTTGGCTCTGAGAACTTCGTCACCCGACTGTCTGCGTATACAAATCAGAACCAGGAACATCTGCCTCCTGTGGATACTGTTGATGCTACAATGAAGACCCATTCTGGTGCTACGGGGACATTTTCATTATCCATGGGAACAACATTCATAGGGAGTGAGTGGTCAATCGCCTGTGAGGGCGGTAGCGTCAGTATTTCCAGGTCCACTGTTACCACTGTATTCGATGGCAAGGAAGAGAAGGTAGAAATCGAAGATGAGAGATCAGAGGTTCCACCTGAGGTCAGAAAGTGGGGTGAAGCACTATCTGCGGGTAAGCGCAATGAAAAGCAGATCCCCGAAGAGGCACTGGCAGATTTAGAGCTGGTCAGACTCCCTGTGCGGTAGTAACCCGAAAGAAGCTGACTCCCATATAGTTGGAAAATATGCTGAAGAGTGGTGAAGCCAATGGGCAGCCGATGGATTGCAGATTACCAATCTAGCCACGAGCTGATACGAAATAAGGTGCATGTGCATCAAGTTCCCTGGGATATCCGTTTCTGCTGTCTCCAAACAACCTTCATGCTCTGTTCCCATTCCTCCTTAATCTTTCGCTCGTTCATATTTGACAACTCTTGCCTCAGCTGTGGTCTCTCGGTACAGAGTGGACATCTGTCTCCTTTGATCCTTCCGCTGAGGACGCAGAAGCAAGGGATACCTTCGCAGGTTTTGCTGTCGGAGCTCTCGAAGCTAATTCCGTCTTGTATCATCTTTATGTGGTACGTCTCATGTATCGAGGTGAGGAGTCTTGGCATATAAGGTTGCCGGGTTCGGGCTTCGGGGTGAGCTTGGAGGTAGAAAGGACAGTGGACAACTGGTTGGAAGAGGTATCTGCACCAGCAACCTTCGAAATAATAGTAGCTTTGGACACACATTGGTGATACTGATGGCGGGTGCTAGGCCAGGATAAGATGGTTAACAAAGAGCTCGAATCCGTGAAGCATCTCAGATTCCACGAATGATCTCGTGTGACTGAGGTGAGCCCAGCTTAGTATAACAAATGCTGATGTCGCGGTACCGGCACGTATGCACCACGAAACCGAGCTCATGATACTCGCATTGCGTAGATCCCAACGCTGGCTGCAAACCAATTTCTAGGACTGTGACGCCTCAGCCTGATTGACTGAAACTTCTCAGAAATTTTCGGCACGATCTCAAGGTCGGCGTCTATCTTCGGAGATGCTCGGACGCACGTCAGCCTGCATTGAAGGCTGTACAACCTAGGAACACAATTATGAGAGCATTCAGTGAAAGGGCGGTTCGATCATTTATTCTTAGAAATTTCGATCCAACCGCTACAGCTCATACCGAATGGAAAAGCGCACATGGTCTTATCAATGGGCCGAGAATAGCCCTCGTTGAAGGATGAGGTGATGGCTTAGTGCACTTCTCACAGATCATTGATCAGAAGCCTTTAGCAAAAGTCTAGTTCAAATACCCGGACGAAGCCAGGGCGTTAAATTGTATTTACAATGTCATTCCGCATTATATCTTCCCGTCAAAGCATTACTCGACTATACGCATCTTGAATTGCAATTAGGCCACCATTTACGTTGGTAATTGAGGCCCCATAACTCAACGCTCAACCCTACTACTTAGCAGGACTTTTACATGATGAACAGGGTGCACGTCTGAGCTCCTTGATGAATACACCAAAAGCGCCGTTTAGTCCTTTCGCACCCAGCTCGAGCAGGTGGAATGTAGATTGCCGAGGTCTTAAAACCCTGTCACTATCTTGAGGATCATCACAAAGAGCACATTCTATAAATCACAGAGGCAAGCTGCACCGTTTCGGAACTAGGACACACGTGTAGTGACGCTATAATCCTTGAAAAGGCCACAAAGGTGACTGACTCAAGGAGTGGAAACCACACTGCTCGGAGCGCTACAAGAAAAGTATTAGCCGTCTAGTATTTGGATCCCGATAGCATGGAAAGTGAATTGTGGAAATCGTTTCCCAGAATAGGAAGACCTGCTGTCGATTTTGGCAAGTCAACACATTGAACAGAGTCTTGAAAGTCTTCTGCACCAACACTGTTAGCCATTTGCCCCACCAGATTGGTCATACTACTGAACCGGATTCACAATGTTCTATTGATGGCTAATCTAGCGGGATGAACAGAGGTTAAACGTCCTTTTCCGGCTTCGTCGGCTCCACCAAGAGCCCCTCAGTCTCGTCTGCCACCTGGGTCTCGCTTCCAACCTTGTTGGGGGCTTGTTCAGTGTCCTGCTTCGTGCGATCTGTGAATAGGCCGCGGCTTCCCCGCTTTTCACGTCCGTAACAGAAAGTTTTGTTGCCACTTCTATCACGGTACGAGGTTCGGTCTTGGTCTTGGGTGCAGCCAGCTGCAAAGGCAGCTTTTTCTCATCGCCTTTTCTCAGGCGCCCGCGGAGGAGGCACAAGCATCGGGGCTCTGTATACTTGTATCCTTCATTGGGGCAATGGATCCAACGAACGTCGTAGTGGCTATCATCGGTTCGATAGCGGTAAGCGAATCAGAGGTCTCGATTGCCATCCCTACATGGCGTTATAAGGTATTCTGACCACGTCCTACGGTGGCATGGTGATCAAAAATGGGGCAAAGACTCTGAGCATGCTTCAAAAGAAGCCCTAGTAAAGACTTGTCCGCAGTCGAATCTGGCACCGTGACATGCCTTAGAGAGGTTGCACCCAAAAGATCCACATGATAGCTGATATGCCCCTCAATTACTCAGGACCGGCTTTCACTTATCCACAGCCGGCGACGAGGCTGTGTATGCTGATGCGTCTCCACTTAAGTTGCAATTCAGCCAGGTGTGCCCACTCACCCAGCCTCCTTCCATGTCAAGAGGTCCGTGAGATCATAACAGCTGACTGATAGGATCAGAAGAAGCAGTGATGATACAAGTATTTTCATGGTGGCTATTCATGTCATATGGTACATATCGTAAGGCGACGACCCCGCTAACAGTTGGCTAAGATCTGCTCTCAGGTGATCTATTATTGGAAAGCGGTAAAATTCCCGGTATTGTGCGTAACCTTATCGGGGATGTCAACTTGCTTGCCACCACTTGAACGCGTTGTATAAATCCTGAGTCAGAATCAGGACATCCCTCGAGCAGTATTATGAGGGAGTTTCTGCGGAGATCTGGCTTTTATGCAGCTAGTCTATGTTGAGGGTTTGGTCTCTGCGTTTAAAGAAGGTGATCGAACAATTTGTGAGACGTAATTCGGACTCCGCTCTAGTGCATGATCACGCGGGTTAATTTCTCGAGGACAGCACCAAGGCAGACAAGGCGTACCAGTCGCTGTTGATCCTTCGATGAAATACGCTAGAAGGTGAATAGAGAAGAGGACAGATTGCATGCAATCTCTACCGTTTCTTGATGAGGGCGAGATAGCAAATCGCGCCACATTTTCTTTGGTTCATTCACTTTGCCATATTATGGCGGTGAACCTTTCCGATACGACCTCTCGACGCAATTTACCAACTTACCCCTTTCGCTCTGATGAGAAAAGATCTTTCTGAAAAAAGAAGGCGAAGGTGATAGGTATGAACGCGAAAGATCCGCTGGGACGGTCGTCTCCTAGCCATGTGCCGTCATCTGCTGACAAACTGACCAATGAAATCCAATGCGTATTCCAGGCTCCTTTCGAGAGCACAAAACTCGAGTCGTCTGTACCTGCATGTTTAAGCCCGTAATGCCCGTTTTTGGACGGGTGCCGCCGGACCTCACATTCTGCTCCGCAGTAGCCTTGGCGATGAACGTTCTCATTCGTCAGTCTTCTGTGTGATCGTTGATGCCACCCTCTAAAGACAATCTTCGAATTCCGTTGCTGGAACCATTCTTCCCCGTCGTTCCACTATCCTGGCATTGGATAGGGCCGTCACTTATTGGTAGCACTATTCGGCCTGTGAAACCTTCAATGCGATATTATATCTAATCCTTTCCTTCATTTTCCTCATCCTTCGACCATATATACTTCCAAACACCTAAGACATTTGACATGCTAACCTCTACCGCCATGGCCACGTCTAATGAAAAAAAGCTGCTTGATCTTGAATCACACCTTGAACAGCCATCTACCGCCACGGCCACGGCTGGTGACAAGGAGCTTCTCGGTCTTGAATTCCACCTTCTTTTCAAGCTTTGTCTGTATTACAGCTATGGTCCCGACAAAATTCAAGAGATTACCGCCTTATTCAACAAGAAACACGGCCAAAGAATAAGCAGTAAACAGCTCAAAATCGCCTACCTCCACATGCACGACATAAAGCATGATTCCTATAAGCTTGCAAGGGATATAAACCGCGAGAATCCGGAGAAGTGTGGGTATCTACTACAAAGGCCGAAGCCGATGATGTTTACTAACACTCCATTTGCAGTGAAGAACATCCTGAAAGACGAACTGAATTATACGGCTGATAGACTACGTGAACCGATCATTAAACCTTCTAAGCCAATGGCTGCATTGAGGAAATCGCGTTCTGTTAAGCGAAAGAAAAGGTCAGGTGGCGGTGACCCCGCAAACAGTACGACAGAAGACAACCTAATGGTGGTAGACACTCCTGAGGGGATCTGAAGGACACTGGAGAAGGGGAAACCGGAAAATTCCGGAAATTCAGGGTCGCCTTACGTGCGTATGATACCTCAGCTAATGGGGTAATTTGGCGTCTGTCCTGCTGAGTAAGATTGGCGTCTGGCAATATTCGGAGCCTGTTCTTTCTCGTCACACCACAATTATCTTACGCTGGGACCCCCTAGCGGTCATACCTAATGCATCATCACTTACTACATTACTACTCTTCCCTTTTCTCATCTTCAAAATTATGGACCTAAAACACCATATTAGCTGCTTGTGTTAAAGATCATCACTTGCAGGCCTGCAGTATCGCGCAGAATAGGGTTGCTGCAGTCTCATTGATGGGCTTATCGAGAACACCATTTGTCCGTCGAGGGTCCTTCTGTCAAATCGACAACTTCTGTTGATCCCTCAATACAAAGGCTTTCATAACCCATGGCCGTCTGACGGCTCGATCAAGGGAAAACGAAACGGCAAGACTGCCATGTCCAAACTCCCATACCGATCAAATGGAAAGCACTGGTTGCAATCATCTCATCGCCAAACATTCGGCCAGAGAATCATCAACGCCGCAGCAACTGTACCACTGGCATCACAAACTGAGATTCATCTTCACCCACATCTCCTCTAATTCTCCTTGCCCTCCCTTCCTATCTCATCCTTCATCCCGCCCATTTCTTGCTTAACACCAGAAACCCCCTTCTTCTCCAACCGCTCCAGCTGGCGCTTCACATCTTCATCATCGCAGAAAGGCCAGACCTCAGCCAATTCCTCCATTTCAACACTCTTAGTGTGTTTACAAGGGTGCAAGTGTGCTCTCATTATTAAGATTCTGGGGGCTATGGTGTATTCAATACCATCGAGTCGCTTCCGGAAATAATCCTCGGTCATGCAAAGAGCTGGAATGAATTCGTCGAAGACCTTGTCTGGATTCTTTTGCTTGTGTTGATTGTAGTCTTCGCAGCGTTGGAGGTCTGTTATGAATTGGCAGGAACAGTTTGCGTGCTTGTGCTAGCGTATGATACACATGGTCGCGACTTGTAAGAAGTTCATATTAAATCAGTGGTAGAGGGATAAGATTATAGCACCGAGGTGTCTGCAGTGCATTGTGGGGAGTTGTTCAAGGCTTATATACGAATCTGCTTCGGGTTGAAAACTATAAACACGGTCATCAGCGCAAACAAAGAAATGTGTACATCAGCGTGTCATTTGGCAGATTATTCGGGAGAAGAGCGTGCGCGGAGAATCGCTCCAGACCGATAAAAACGCCAGCCTATTGTTGATGCGATGCGCAAGCAAAATTATCGTGCCCTCAACATATCAGTTTGCTCCATTACGTCCACCAAATCGGGTTCAAAACTCAAAGCGAAGTGTTGAGCAGAAAAAAAAAAAAAAAAAAAAAAAAAAAAACCCAAAAAAAAAACAAA
>KI911124.1:1341363-1420502 GCA_000482085.2 Cladonia metacorallifera KoLRI002260
TACTCTCCCCCGCCAACCTCTCCCTCTCCCCCCTTCCCATCTCCATCCCCCCCACCTGCCCCCTCGCATCCCCCTCCATAAACGCTCTCAGCGCCCAAAGCGCCGTCCTTATCCCCCACGCCGGCTGCCACGTCTCTTCATGGTGGCCCGAAATCGACAGGCAGATCTCGCGATTTACTTCGAAACGGCCGGAGGGGGTGAGGAAGCGGAAGGAAGGGGGGCGGAGAGGGTAGGTGGGCGGGAGGATGATGCGGCCGTGGTAGGCGCCGTGGGAGTAGGGGGTCGAGGGGGGGCCGCGGAGGGTGAAGTGCCATTCGAAGAGGTTGGAGTCGAGGGGGGCGGCGTGGAGGGTGGGGTCGGGGTTGGAGGAGAGTTCGGAGGCTTCTTTGAGGATGCGTTTGATGGTGGGGGATTTGGTGTTGAAGGTTGGGAGGGTCATGGTTGTGGTTGTGGTGGGAAGAGGATTGCTTGGCTCGGATTGGGACTATCGTTGGGTTCTGTTCGAAGGGTCCTTTGGTGCGTGAGGAAAGATGGTGTTCATTGTTAGCTGGCTGAGGTGAGGTGTTATGACAAGAAAGTGTCAAGGCTAAGCGAAAAAGGTTAGCGTGACATCCAACATGTAACTGAAACTGCTCTCATTATCTGTAAACATGAATTGAAGTGGCAAAAGAATCTTCACTCTGTAGTATTTTTCGTTCTATTTTACAAAGTGTATATCCGTCCCTCTATCCATTCGTATCCGCCATCATATGCGCATACCTCCTAATCAAGCCATCAAAATCCGTTGCCAGCATGATCCATCTATAACAGGGTATCTTATGCACCCAGAACTCCACAAGGTATTCAACTGAGTTACGCCATATAACCAAAACAATGCCAACATCATCTTCATTCGGATTGCACGTTTCCTGCCTTATTCTGCACTTCACCCTGTTCACTGTTTTCTTTCTCACTCCCAGTATCCTCCCTCTCTTTCCCTTTGTTCCCACCCCTCTCATAATCAACCACCTCCTCCCCATCTCCCAGCGCCATCCACCACCATTCATCAACCTGGTACCCACTTCCAACTCTACTTGCCGCCTTCGCACTGACCAGCCACTCAAGTACCCATCCAATCTCCTGTTCCTCCATCGCAGGTCTAAGACCCTGCTCTATGACGCTAGCATTAATTCCTGGCCGAACAGCTAGCAATGACAATACAGCCGCTCGTGCCATATCCCACATCACCGGCACCAATTGATCGTGAATATCATACCACAGCGGGATTTTGCTATTTGCATCCTGCAGGTGCTGACATGGTGGCGGTGGTAGTGGCAATAGAGGGGTACCCTCGACATATGCTGGGAGTGGACGGATTTCCATATTGAAGTTGAGTTTACGCTTGTCCATTTGTCGAGACTCATAGCCTCCATTTGTCAAACCCCATTTGTTTGCTGGGACGTCGATTTGCACGAGTGTAATACGCTTGTTTGCGATCATGTTGATGATCGCCAAGACATCACCATCGTCTGCTGTGTAGGAATAGGGCGCGGAACCTTGTTCTGCGAAGGTCCGATCGAGCTGTTCTTTGTAGGCTAGAGCTCGCTTGAAATGGCTGGCTGTCAGATTCCTCTTCAGACGGCCGAGAAAGTGCTCATTGATGTCGTAGTTGCGACCGGGGACAAGACGGCCCTTATTTTCTTGCATTAAGACGCGGTCAAGGAGAAGACCCTTGAGTGCGTCCTCGATAACGTTGTTAGGGAAGATGGAAAGCTTCGTACGAGCGGCTTTGGGGTCATAAGTCTCCTCGGGTGTAATGACGTTGGCACGCACCCATGTCCTTGCGGTGGCTATCTCTCCTGTAAGTTTTGGTTGGGCTGGATGGTCTTTCGAATCTAAAGGATATACAAACGCGCTGCGATTTGCGACACTGGTCCTCTTCACCGCACTTGCGGTGCCGTGTGTTTCGTAGTAATCATGAAAATCATTGTCCTCGATGTTGTCGTCGAAAGCGTAGATGTCATCAAATTCACTGCGTTCCGCTGGTAACTCAGGCTGGGACTGCAGGTTAGTACCGAAACGTTCCATAGCCCAATCTGTAAGCCATTTCCAGTCATAGCTTGGAAGGTCCTCGAAATTCAGAGGAGGAACGGCTCCCTCCTCATAAGCTGCCAGGAACATGTTCTGAAAATCTTCTTCTAGCTTAGGAAGAATCAGTTTATGCTTCTGCAACGTGTGGCTCCATTTTTTGTTGATGAACATTTGATCACGCATCCCCCCGAAGGCTTTGGTGACAAGAACCCAATCAACGATTCTCTCAAGCCCACCTGTCAGCGTACGTACAACGGCCCCAGCAGTGAGTAGCCGCCTCTCCCCCTCCGGCCCAAGTGAGGTTTCCTCCCGTGTGCCGCGTATCCTTCGAACCTTGGAAGGTCTGAGACCCGAATCCGCATGTAATGACGCTGTAGCCCTGCCTTCGTTATGATGTACCGTTAAGGAAGTCAACCGACGCCGCTTCATGGGTGTTTGGAGCTGGATCCTTCTAAGGGCTTCTGAAGCTGCGGCAGAGATATTTCTACTGCCTGGGTTGAGGATGTTACGACCTATTCTGGCTCTAAAAGCTCTGACACGTTCAAAAGCATCATCATCTATCCCTTCTGTCTCAGCTGTGACGTGAGTGTGCGGGAAGATATAATTGACCATTGGCCAGCCGGCAATCCTAGCATCCTGCAAACCCTCGGTATTAAGCTCGAAATGGAGCGCATCATTGATCTGCGTTTCGAAGGGGTAAGCATCGTCTTCGAGCTTTCTACGCTTGGCGGGGCGCTTGTCCCGGCCTTGTACTCCATGCACAAATGGTTTCATCGCGGTGCCTGGTCCACGTCCACCGTAGATAAATTTTCGAGGAGGCCCGATTCCAGAGAAACTGGCATGAAATGTACCACTGAGTCTATTGAAGTAATGAACCGGATCCATGAAGCCAACTAAAGCGGCCCTTTTCAGCTGTGCTCGACTATTGTGCCTCGGGGAGGTGCGAAAGTCCAAGGTTGACTTCGTCCCATGAACAGTGTCGTGCGGGTCAAGAGATGAAGATACTGTTGTCGACTCACTCGCAATGCTTTCGCGCCTTGCAGCATCTGTTTGACCGATATCAGACCCGGGTAATATCCTACTACTAGCCTCAGAATACGGCGAGGTGTACGGTAATTGCTGTAACCCTGGTGTAACAACTTTTGGAGAAGGCGGACGCACTGGCGCATATGGAGATCGAAACGGCTCCTGTAGGATCTCTGGGTAGAGCAGGTAGGGCGTCTTTCCTTGTGCTTGATTACGCTCTATACGGGCCGCATTCTCAGCAATTTCCTGCATCCGCGGAGTACGCTGTTTCGTAGGCTCTGAGAAGCGGACCCGCTTGGATATGTAAGACCCTCGCTTGCGTGTCTGGTCAGTATCCAGCGTTACTAACGTCGGCCTCTCCTCTTCGAAATTGTACTCTGTAAATGCATACTGGGATGGTAACCAAGTCAAAGAGTCCTCGTCATTTCCCAGACCATCAATCTCTTGTGGCAAGGGAAAAGGCGGCGCAGGTTGGTCTCGTTTTTTCATCAGGCTACGAAGTCGTCGAAACCTGATCTTTGGCGGTTTAGGTACCCTTGGGGCCCTCGGTGGGTTGAAGGCATCTGAGGGTACGATAAGCATTTTACCATTTCGATTAGACCCATCCGCGGTAGCGTCGAGATTACTCTGCAGCCCCGCAATAGACCCAACACCGTGAGGATGCTCCGTCTCCTCTCGATCCTGCGCTCTGAGTACCGCCAATCTCGCTTGGACCTTGTAGTGCTCGCCTTTGGTCAAATTTCCAGGGACTTGGTTTTCAGCCAATGATTCGCCCGATTGTCTGTAATTATGATGTGCATCCTCTGGCAATAAAGGAGGGGGTATGTATAGCCGAGGATGATGCGCAGCGATCTGCGCCTGGGTTTCCTTTATCCTAGGATCCGTAATATCAACATTCGGTAATGTCAGCATGGTCCTAGTAGTAATAATTCCATGCTTATTCTGGAAGGAAAACGTAATCTTGCGAAGCTTGTCTTCTGCACAGAGCTGATTTACCGCATTCAGAACGGTCTTTCGTTCAGGCATACCGTCTTCGCCCCTTCTCTTAGCCCACTCAGCAGCGAAGGGGAGAATAATCTCTCCATGGCTTGGAAAGACGCCATCGCACTTTTCTATGAGATCCATGATAATCTTCCTACGTAGAAACGCCACTGAGCCACCTGAGCGAGACCACCTCGCACGGCTATTCTTGACAGTCGCCTTCGGTTCTCCAGCGACTGGAGTTGGCGATGGACTTGCAGTATTCATAGGCTCGCTGACTGATGGCTGGTCCGCGACAGAGGCGTCTACTAACAATGGGGCGCGAGACGGTGCGACGCTTGATCGTTCAACTGTCGGGATAATAAAGTTATTGTCGGCCAGCTGTTCGATTGTGCCAGGAGTTCCTGCCAGGGTCGGAGGGGAAGGAATAGTACGATCTGGTGCAGACTTCGTTAGGCTTGCCTCCATTTGGCGATTAGCATTACCATAGTCAAGGTTCGCAGGTGTCGATACGACCTCTGGAAGGAACTTGGATTTCAGTGTGACGATCAAGGACTCCATCTCAGACGGCGTCTTGCTGCCAACTTGTTCATCTGCAATAGGAACATTTTCTATTGTCGTAAGGAAGACTGGGTTGACGTTTTGTCCTTGAGCTGTTGGAACAACAGGAGATATCGATGCCATTGGATGTGACCCCACTTCAAGAGTTTTCCCGTCTTGCAGAGTATTCACGATCTGCGAATCCACTGCTTCACTGTGACTCACCGGTCGCATCCCAGCACCGACGAGGCCGTTTGGCTTCAATGCCACCACCGATGATCCTTCATCTGAAGGCGAATCATTGCTGGCTGGCTCACTGAAGGGAGGCCTTACTGGAGGCGATCCTCGAGTTGGCTGAGGAGAGTCTCCACGTTTCCTCTTGGTCCCGTTAGCGCCAGCGTACGGTGAAGCATAGTTGGAATCAGGTTGATGGTTCCCATGGTCAGTGCTAGCTGTTTGAGAAAGCTTAGGCTCGTTTGATGAGACGTAGCTGGGCTCAGTTCGCGCGACCAAGTGACTAATAGTAGGTGTTTGGGGAAGAACGTAGTCTGAAGAATCTTGTAGTGGCACTGGAGTTGCCAGATCATGCGGTAGGACACTGGCTCTGTTGGCTGGGGGTACGATAGATTGCTCGCTGAGCTTGTTCGTGCGCGAAGGCGGAGCTGGTTCAGTAGGCACAAACCAATTAAATTCATGTAAGCGAGCAGACTTGAAGATGGCAACCTTGAAACATGGCGACCGAAAGCCTGGAGGTTCCATGGGTCTCTTCCGCCGCGGTTTCGTATCCCCGAAGAAAAATCCCTCGTGGGGTCTTGCGATAACGTTCAGCTGACCATCGTAGTACTTTGACATAAATGCCCTCCATCCAGGATAGGCGCTTCCAGCGTCAGGCTGAGCAATCATAGGGGAAGCTTCTAGCGTTGCCTGCCTTGTTTCACTCATAATTGGCTTTGAAAGTGGTAACATGGAGAGCGAGAGGAAAGAGCCTGAATGCGCCGCTACCGATGGAAGATAGTTGTATTGAGGAACGGAACAAGTGTGAGCAGCCACTGATGGCAAATAAGTCAACACATTATCATCCTTTGAAGTCTCCTCTTGTGCCACAACCGGTGTGCCACGTTGTCGTTGGTGCCTTGTTTCCAGTGGCTGGACATTGGTAGCTTTATTGAGCTGAGGACGGCCACGTCGTTTCACTGGAGCTTTCACTGGAGCAGGAACGAAAAGGGTATGTGCAGCCATTGAAGGCCAGTATGGAGTCGATTGAGGGCGTCGGCCCCTTTTTAGTAGAAAATTGCTGGGAGGCAATTGAGACCACACGCTACCGCTCAGTCCCTCGATAGTCTCAGGTGCTAGGCCACCAGCGAATTTGTGTAGGATCTCTGCTCTTGTAAGGCTAGGGAGCGGCTCCATCTTATCCCAATTGCGCAGAATATCCGCTGCGGCCAAAACCTCATTGGTAACCAGTACTACGTCCTCTCCACGCTCCGCACGTGTCTCGATCTCATAGTCGATCTTCTGTCTCTCGTATTTTTCGGCCATCTCTTGAGAGTCTCGCAGCCTTTTGATCTCCTTTGGGGTCATGTCTTGGATGCTGTTTGGAAGTCCTGATTTGGGATATTTCCTAGGTCGCCCAAGCGACTTACCAGGCTTGCGCAACGATTTAGGCAAAGACTTGCCTCTCTGGCTTTGCTCAGAAGACACAGGCCGGGTTGCGGAGTTGATTTGCTTGACTTGTCGGGTTAGGAACGTGAATTTCAGAGGACCGTAGACATCCTCTTCAGGCCTCGGAGCACGTGAAGGGCTTGTCTTGGCTGATTTGTTACCTGGTGATGCCGGAGGACGTCCCCGTCGCCGCTTTTTCTCACTTTGACCAGCGGTCCGACTATCCAGAGTTCTGTTTTGGATGACTGTATTGAGGTTAGCGAATCTCGGTCGGGCATTTCCAGTTTCATGAGCTTACCAAACGTCCCATCAGACTGCTTTTCTAGCCATAGATCATCCTTGACTGGGCGATAATCACCAGCTTTGATCCCCGATGCGCACTCCGCTAGGGTTGCATCATTGTTGGGTCCATGGAATTGATTGTCATCGAGATTTGGGAACCCATACTCATCAATATCTGGCTCAGCCTCTAAGGATGCAGCAGTATTGTTGCCAAATTTCAGATGATCCGGGACAGTCTTCACAGCGTCCCAAAATCCCATGCCGCTTTCAACTACGTTCTTGAAATTTTCATATGTGAAATGAATGTGTAAGTGGCTCTTACCCTTAAGTAAGGTATCTTGAAGAATAGCAAGATGGCGAAGGTGTAACGGTTGCGATATCTGCCAGCTTTCCACCAGCCTTGATATATAGTCTTCTGTGATCTTCTTGACTTTTGGACCAAATAAGTTCTCTCGAATCTCCTACTGTAAGATGAGCATATAGCACAACAGCTGTCTTTGAAATACGACGTGAACTTACGCCTGCACTAATTCCTCGAGTACCGGACCGATGGACGAGCTCGAAGATTTGATTACCCACCGTTCTATCACTTGTCCACTGAGGAACGACTGGAGGCTCAGATTGGGCAGTAGACATTGTGGGATTTTGGGTGGCACCATTTTCGCGCTTAGCCTTCTTCTTCTTCTTTTTTCTAGTTGGACGATCCAAATCATCAGTTGGATCGGTCTTCTCATCCGCAACTACCTTGTCGTTGGCATAACGAGCCAAAGTGCATCGACTGGTGTGCAGCCTCCTCCGTGGTTCGCCTACCCAGGTTGTTTCAGGCTTTTTTACGATATAGCCACCATCCCGCAGGCGGTCAGTCCGACTAGGAAGGGATCGCTTATCCTGGCCGGTGACACTTATCAGATTGTGCTGCAGGATGCCTTCTGGCCCATGGGCTGCTATAACGGACAGACAAATAAAGTCAAAGACCTTGACCCTGGTCTCATCGGGGCCATGACCTGTTATCGCATGCCACATGCGGTTTCGGCTTGTGTACAGTCGAATCACAGGTTCCGCGGTAGACTTTGTCGTAGCATTTTTAGGTGGTGCACGAGTGCCAGGCTTTTCAGCTTGGGCAGCCTTAGTCCTGGATTTCTTTGCCGGACCAACTTGGTTCTTTTGAGAGGTTGTGAAATGCTCTTGAGCTTCTGAACTTCCAGAAGCCACGTCAGGTTGCGCGGATTGCTTGGTAGCTTTGCCCTGGGGTGAGTTGGCTATGTTCACAACCACTTGACCCTCACTTGAACCAACATCCTGTTTATCTACTACATCTCCATCCCCTTTCGGAGTCGCACTACCCTCGCCAAAAGTTTTTCCCTGCGCAATAGCCTCATTCCTCCCCTCCACCTCCCCCAAACTCAAACCCTTATGACCAACATGCTCTCCCACCCGAATCTCCGGATGCTTAATAAGCCATTTCCAGACCTGCTCCAGAAAAGGCCGATCAATATTCGGAGGAAAAGCCCTCGTTGGGCTTGGTGCATCAGGGTTTGCTATAATATCATCCTGAGAAGGTCGTGATGTGGATGTGTCATCTGCATAGTAGCTTTTGACATGGCTGATGAAATCGGAGGGTAAGGCACCTGGAGATTATGTTAGTGGATGGGTAGATTATACTTAAAAAGTAGTTATTATGTTATGTTTTTTGCTACGTCATGTTCTCAGGACAGATGAAGTTGAGCGCATAACGTTGCGAGAAACATGGCCATGACTTTATGTGAGACATGACTCAAATATGCAAGTGCAGCGACAGAGGCAGCGACAGCCAACCAAACGTTCAAAAACCTTCCAATATGCAAACACCTTATCAAATCAAGAACTCAAGAACCCAAAAACTCATTTCAAAAGCATCAAAATCAAAACTCACCATACTCCCCCGTCAGCGCAATCTGATCCAGCAAGTAGCCTATCAGCCCATCCAGGCTCCTCTGTCCATTCCCCTGCATCATCAGCCCTATATTTCATAATGGAAACCCCCCTACAAAGGGTTCCCGAATGCGCTCTAGTAGTCACGCCATTGGTTGGCAGCCTTGTGTAGTTGTTGATTCTTGTGGTGCAGTGGAGAATGTGTTGTGTAGTGTGGTAGGTGGAAGTGTTGTGGAGGGCGGGGTTCGATTCTGAGATGATGGTGCGCGGGTCAGAATTTTTTGGGAGGGCGCTAGGGAGCTCGCTTGTGAGAAGGAAAGTTTTAGAGATTTTTCTGTCTCATGATGAGAATGTAAGGGACGTGGAGATGTTGGTTTATGTCTATACAGTATGATATGTAGATGAGGATTTGCGTGCGGCTAAATGGGTGGTGTGGGTGTTCTGCCTGCTTTGGCGTGCGGTAAGGGAACGAAATTTGCCACGTAGAGAATGCCAATTCATATCATGTCAAAGTTCTGCGTATATAGCAAATTTTGCAGAAACATTATTCTCTTTATTCGCTGTGGTATTCGGGAATATCACTATCATCCTGTCTAGTGGTCACATAGACAAAACCGAAATCGACTGCTAAACAACTAGAGGTATCTTATCCCATGACTACATAGAGCCAGCCGACACCAGACCGATGCCCCGTACAATGGTCCTAACGCCACATCTCACATATGCTTCTTAACATTTTTTTACTCATTCAAAAGGTAGATCCAGTAGGGCCTTGGACCGAATCCTCGATGCCGCCATGAACATCATAAGTCACGCCCTTCATGCGTTTCCACCAGCCATGATGCTTTTTCCAATTCCTCTTTGTAGCGCCCTTGAGATCATCAACGTTGAGCAGGTCGACACCTTCTTTGACAAGCACATCCCATACGTGATTCCTCAAACTTATCGGCCAAAAAGGAAGTTCCCAATATCTGGCTTTCAGTCCTCTCTTGTGTGCTCCTCGTATCTGGCCCCGAAGCTTGTCCATCTGATCGTCTGTGAAATCTCCATTCCATAGTGTTCCTATCGCCGAACTAAAGTCAACACTGGCATAGTAGCTGTTTCCGGCATTGAAGGCGTCTGGATTCCCGTTTGTACCAGAATGACCCTGCCCTTCTGTGTCAGAGCGTGGCTGTTTGGTTGCAGCGTCCTCAGTAGACGGTGGGTCGCTTTCACCATTCGGTGGTTCGTACATATCGGCAAGCGGAGCATCGAAGAAGACGTCGTGATGGGGATTGGACTCATCCGAGTCTACTAGATCGAACGGCGTGTTACCTGTTCCTACCACGGTAATCGGACCAGGGATGATCTGTGTACCATTTGCGCGGGTTAGATAGTTTTGACTTCGTAGTTGGTCAAGCGCGGACTGAACGTAAGGCCAGAGACCGTCTCCAGCGGTTTTAAAATCGATAAGCAGGATCAAGGTCTGCTCAGGGTCGGTGTCGAAGACACCGTGCAGCTGATGGTCTCCCTCCGGCATAAGAGTGGTCTTCGGATTCTGTTTTGATAGGATCTCAAGTATCGGATGGATATAGAGACTGTTCAGTGTGCGATTGGGTGTCAAGCTTGCGACCGAGTGCCCCACAAACAACTCCTCCTGGAATAACCAGATATCCGCCTCGACACCGATGCACCCAGCTTCGATAGCAGAGTATAGAGGTACGCGACGCCAATAATCGTTGTGGGAGTGACATCTTATGGGAATGATGTCTCGAGAGAAGTCAGTTGGCCATGAAGCTAAGTTCGCTCCAATGTGTCCAGGGCGACCCCAGGTGTCAACGATAGAATGGACGCCATGCGGAAGTATGTTGACAACCAGGGTGCCAATCAGACTGAACAGTTGCACCACTCCACTATGCAAGGGGTCAGCATTACGCGCATCTCCAAGAAGCCTTCACCTACAGGAATACCAATATGCCAAGCGCAGCCCTCAAACATATTCGCGATCTTTTCCTCCCACTCCGCATATTTTTTTCGCCGATGATTTTGGCTGCCCTTGATGACCTCCGCAGTGACCTGTTCTTGAAAGAGACTATCCTCCTCCAGCCTGGCCTCTGTCGTATGTTATCATTGGGGTTTTCAAAGTCGTCTTCTAATAAGGTATCTGAGGCTGACAATCGAGGGTCACTCTGTGCATTGGCATCATCCAGATATGGTCCTCTGGAGGTAAGGCTGATGGACTCCTCCGCGCTCGCGGCCATAACAGGAGGAATGCTTGATCGTCAAGGCTTTCGTAAGGCAGTGGTGTCGACTGCGGTGTGTAGTGAGTGAATGTGATATTGCTGAAGGAGTCCTGTGTATAGTTTGTCTTTCAGGCAACGATGGATACGGCGAGTTTCAGTTTCAGCCGTAGAAGGATTCAGGAATGTCGGAACAAATTACGGGGTAGGATGGAAGGCCTTGAAGCGAAACGAATAGAAAGGCGCAGCTTGTGCAACCACCGCAGAAGGACGATCCTGCGTCCGGCGCTTTGTTAAAGAACAACTAGGCAGAAATCACAGCAATAGTTGACAGCGGTTGCGCTGGGGAGCGCGCGGTGAAGCCCAGCGCTCTAGAATTGGGGAAATGGAGATGTGAACTGTGTCGCTCCAATAATATGTCTTGGCTCATAGCATGTGGGAGCTACTGTAGGTGGTTCTAGCCCCGCGGGTCCGACGACACTCAGGGACACATGCAGGCTTCGTTCATATGATTTCTTTGGTCTTGACATTCGAAGGAATGATTGATTATTCTTCTACGACATTTAATTGCCGTGTTTATTCAATCGTAGAGTAATCAATCATGTCATTATTACTATGGATTGCGAATACAGCCCTTCTAGAGTCGGCCGACTGTCTCGGGTCCGGGGCACACGTTAGGCTGAATCGAGAATGGAGAGTTGTAGAATAAGGGTCTTCAAAAGGCGCCGAGGAGTTCTCTCACGGAAAAGTGCCCTGGAACGAACCCCTCCAACACCACACGGGCTCGGCCCCTAATTCTGAGGGGTCCTCAGGGATTCTAGGCCTGTGAGGTACCTAGAGTAAGGTACTTGTATGAGTACAGGCACCTTAGCTCCAGCGGTAAAGGTGACGGCACATTGACGTGCATGAGGCTCTAGGCCAAGCTTCTAGGCCAAGCTTCTCGGCCTGTCCCTGAACCCTGAACCCTGAATCCCAATTCCGCCTGCGCTAGAGTCATAATTTATCCAACAGCTCTTTTAGGTAGACAATGATCAACGGCGCAACGACAGCCCACTGACAGTTGTGGGCGCCCTAGGTAACAATTTATCATCGCCATGCCACACAAGCACAAACGGGATAAATCCAAAAACGAAGCCTCCTACGATCTTCCCCCCACCAAAACCGCACACCCCCTCCCCGTCAAAAAGTCCACCCCCACAACCACCACCAAAACAACACAACCCTCCAAAAAGCGCAAACGTGCCGCCGCCCAAGATGACACCCCCCGCGCCTTCGCCCGCCTCCTAAACCCCACAGCCTACCGTCCCCCCCGCTCCGGTCTCGACGACGGCATCACCTCCAAAAAGCGCAAAACAGCCACCACCAAAAGCACCTCTCCTCCTCCTCCCTCCTCCCTCGCCCACCCCAAAATCCTCCCCCACGAACCCCTCTCCTCCTTCTCCGCCCGCGTCGACGCCGCCATACCTTTCGCCGGGATAACCAAAACCAGCGGAAAAGATATCCCAGGACCGCGAGGACGGCAAACGAAAACAGAGCGGAAAATGCAGAGGATGCAGAAAGAGTGGCGGGAAGAGGAGAGGAGGCGGAAAGAGAAGATGGATGGGGAGGATTTGGAGAAGGATGTTGATGAGGAGGATGCGCTGTTGACCGGCGTAAAAACTAAAAAGGGGAAGAAAGGGAAGCGGAAAGGTAGCGGTGCGGAAGAGGGAGATGAAGGTAATATCTGGGCTGGTATCAAAGCCAAGCGGATCGAAGTACTTGATGGAGAAGGTGGTTTGGTGGGATTACATGACGTGGTGCAAGCGCCCCCAAAACTTCTGAAAGCGAAAGCGAAATTCAAAGAGAGAGACGATCCTAATTTTGGAAAGAAAAGTGGCAGAGGCTTAAAGCAAATAGGGGAGCTCAGTGAAGCGAGGAAGGGAGTAGTGGAGGGGTATAGAGCTTTGATGAGGGAGAGAAGAGAGGGAATGGGATGATTGATGGGTCGCAGCTGTAGCATTGGGAGAAAGAACTACGCCGCCAGAATTTTTAGAGGGAAAGTAAAGATAAAAGAGAAAGATGTTTCAAGTTTTGGAATGAAAGCTGGGGTGGGGGAGGAGGCTTGAAGCGTACAGGGGAGCTCAGTGAAGCGAGGAGGGGCGTAGTGGAGGGGTATAGGGCTTTGATGAAGGAGAGGAGAGATGGAATGGGATGAAATGATAGGTCGCAGCTGTAGTATCGAAACGTACACTGGATGCAGCGTTTGATGTTCTATTGATTTAGGACGTGAAGGAAAATCCCGGTTTTGAGAGGAAAGCTAGGGCCGGGGGAGGGAGAAGAATGAGGAGGAAAGGAGGACTTAGAGAGGCGATGCGGAGGGTGGTGGAGGGGTATAGGGCGCTGATGAGGGGGAGGAGGGAGAGGAGGGGGTGGGGGGTGGGATGAGTGATGAGGGGGAGGAAGGAGGGAATATCGCTATAGTAGAGGGGAAACGAGGTGAAGATGCAGCTTGATGTTTCGAGGATTTAGAATCCAAATGTGGATAGGATATTTTAAATCGTTTTGTTTACATATATTCGGCCCTCATCACCCTTCCATCCTCCCATTATCACCCCCCCCAAGACAATCCATGCGTCCCACCATCCTGACCTCATGAAAGAAGCACTTAAACTTCCCCGTGCTCATCCCCAACTTACTACTCGTATATCCAACAAAACTCAAAGAGAAGATAGAAAACGATAAGAAAAGAGTAGCCACTAAAAAGCCCTCAGTAACATCTACCCCATGTCGCGGTTTACGCGCCATTTACAGCCTTGCTGTAAATCCAGCCCTAGCGCTAAACCTTTTACACGTCCAAGTACCTGCGTATTGTATTGACATCATCATGCATTCATTTATTGACCTGCATCCCTATCTACCAGTAAACACACCTACACCTACGTCTACATCTCCTACCCTATATCCTTCCCTCACAGTCATTACCATACTCCCCACCCTACCATCCACCCCCCTTTACCCCCACCCCCTAGCCCATCCTTCCCCCCCAAAATGTCCCCCTCCCCCTCCTCCGTAACGCAAACCCCCCTCTCCCACACAATCAACCTCTCAACCCACCACACCCACCGCCTCTTAAACCACCTCATCCTCTCCTACCTCCCCCTCTCCCTTCCTCCCCACGCCTCAACACCAACTCTCTACGCGAAAGGAATATCCCATATCCTGCCCCTCTACGAAACGTTCGAGGGGGAGTTGAGAAGCGCGATATTTTTATGGGAAGCTGGAAAGCTGGAAAAGAGGAGGAGAAGAGAAGTGCTACTGCAAGACTTGAAAAGGTTATGTATCCCGGAGCTTGAGCGGGCGGGGAGGTTGAGGGGGGATTTAGAGAGGTTGTATAAGCGCGGGCGCTCGGAGTATGATCCTATTGGAGAGGCGAAGGCGGGGCCGAATTTAAAGGCTTTGACTCGGCATATCGTCGAGGCCACGGGACAGAAACCGCATTTACTCCTGGCGTATACGTGGCTTTTATATATGGCGCTCTTTTCCGGTGGGCGGTACATACGAGCCAGATTATGGGAAGCGGGGGCGGAGTTCTGGACGGGTTCCGGGGGTGAGAAGGGTGGACGTATTGATGAGGTTCTCTCGTTTTGGAGTTTTGAGGGGCAGGGAGATGGTGAAGATATCAAAGCCGATTTTAAGCAGAGGTTTGCGGAAATGGAAGGATGTCTGACAGGAAGGGAAAGGGAAGAGGTCGTGCAAGAGGCGAGGTACGTAATGAATTCGATGGTGGGAGTGGTGGAGGAGATTGCAGAGATCGTGGGGAGAGAAAATCCGTGTCTCGAGGCCGCTGGACGGTCTGTGGAAAGACATGGTGGGGCGGAAAGCGGTGAGCCAAGCTTGTGGTGGCTCGGCCTCAAGCATATCCTGCCAATGGGCATATTCGAGCTTATCACTGGGGCCAGCAAGACTGTCATGATGGGCATAGAACCGCTGTACGAAAAGTTCTGATGGCGTTATGCATACATAGGATTGGCGTTCGATACCCCTGCTGCAGTGGAATAGATATCAACCAAAGGTAGTTGGTCAGGGACGGTCTACAGAACTGTCAGCTGCGGGACAATGAAANAGAGGGGAAACGAGGTGAAGATGCAGCTTGATGTTTCGAGGATTTAGAATCCAAATGTGGATAGGATATTTTAAATCGTTTTGTTTACATATATTCGGCCCTCATCACCCTTCCATCCTCCCATTATCACCCCCCCCAAGACAATCCATGCGTCCCACCATCCTGACCTCATGAAAGAAGCACTTAAACTTCCCCGTGCTCATCCCCAACTTACTACTCGTATATCCAACAAAACTCAAAGAGAAGATAGAAAACGATAAGAAAAGAGTAGCCACTAAAAAGCCCTCAGTAACATCTACCCCATGTCGCGGTTTACGCGCCATTTACAGCCTTGCTGTAAATCCAGCCCTAGCGCTAAACCTTTTACACGTCCAAGTACCTGCGTATTGTATTGACATCATCATGCATTCATTTATTGACCTGCATCCCTATCTACCAGTAAACACACCTACACCTACGTCTACATCTCCTACCCTATATCCTTCCCTCACAGTCATTACCATACTCCCCACCCTACCATCCACCCCCCTTTACCCCCACCCCCTAGCCCATCCTTCCCCCCCAAAATGTCCCCCTCCCCCTCCTCCGTAACGCAAACCCCCCTCTCCCACACAATCAACCTCTCAACCCACCACACCCACCGCCTCTTAAACCACCTCATCCTCTCCTACCTCCCCCTCTCCCTTCCTCCCCACGCCTCAACACCAACTCTCTACGCGAAAGGAATATCCCATATCCTGCCCCTCTACGAAACGTTCGAGGGGGAGTTGAGAAGCGCGATATTTTTATGGGAAGCTGGAAAGCTGGAAAAGAGGAGGAGAAGAGAAGTGCTACTGCAAGACTTGAAAAGGTTATGTATCCCGGAGCTTGAGCGGGCGGGGAGGTTGAGGGGGGATTTAGAGAGGTTGTATAAGCGCGGGCGCTCGGAGTATGATCCTATTGGAGAGGCGAAGGCGGGGCCGAATTTAAAGGCTTTGACTCGGCATATCGTCGAGGCCACGGGACAGAAACCGCATTTACTCCTGGCGTATACGTGGCTTTTATATATGGCGCTCTTTTCCGGTGGGCGGTACATACGAGCCAGATTATGGGAAGCGGGGGCGGAGTTCTGGACGGGTTCCGGGGGTGAGAAGGGTGGACGTATTGATGAGGTTCTCTCGTTTTGGAGTTTTGAGGGGCAGGGAGATGGTGAAGATATCAAAGCCGATTTTAAGCAGAGGTTTGCGGAAATGGAAGGATGTCTGACAGGAAGGGAAAGGGAAGAGGTCGTGCAAGAGGCGAGGTACGTAATGAATTCGATGGTGGGAGTGGTGGAGGAGATTGCAGAGATCGTGGGGAGAGAAAATCCGTGTCTCGAGGCCGCTGGACGGTCTGTGGAAAGACATGGTGGGGCGGAAAGCGGTGAGCCAAGCTTGTGGTGGCTCGGCCTCAAGCATATCCTGCCAATGGGCATATTCGAGCTTATCACTGGGGCCAGCAAGACTGTCATGATGGGCATAGAACCGCTGTACGAAAAGTTCTGATGGCGTTATGCATACATAGGATTGGCGTTCGATACCCCTGCTGCAGTGGAATAGATATCAACCAAAGGTAGTTGGTCAGGGACGGTCTACAGAACTGTCAGCTGCGGGACAATGAAAAGGGTTTATTCTCAGGTTCATCTCAGACCTTCAATTGCAGTCAAAATAATTGTGACAGTGCGATGTCCATCAATAGACAATCTGCATCTTCTGTGTGAGCACATGCTAATGTAAGCGATTTAGCGGAAAGTACATATGGCCGCCTCCAGCCTTTCAGACCCGGATTTCATGGTCACATCCCATATTGCTGCTTGCCCAAGCCTTCTCAATTACACACTGCTGACGGATTCCAACCTTTCTTCTGTTCGCGATGAGCCGGATTGCATGGCTGACTCCTCATGTTCCAGCTCCAGCTCAAATTTCTCACCCTCTACCTTCCAGCTTGTGCAGTCTTCGAGGAGCAAAAGTAGGTCCAAGGCATTGTCAAGATAAGTCTTCATTGACAAGGTGTAGCTCTGGGCAACAAAGAGACTCTCCGCCAGTGAAGATGGAAAGCCATGGTCTGCCCAATCTTGCTGGAGAGCAGCCAGGTCCTTTGCTGACTTTGGAGCTAGCTCTTCTAGAGTATGGTGTGCATGGCGTATATTGTCCAGGATCATCGGAAAACCCTTTTCATGGGGTCTGATGAATTGAATATCTTCCTTTCGCTCAAGCAAGGATAGCGGAGACTTGCAAAATCGATCCGCCAAAGCTCGAACCCGCGCGCTGTGTCGTTTGGATGCAGGTACAACGGCATGGTCAGAAGCCCGACGTTTTCTTGAAGTACTCAAAGTATGCTGGGTCTCGGTTTCTTCATTGGTCAAATCGACAATCTCTACCCTGTCGTATTAGCCTGTATTGGGAACAAGCGCCATCGAAGAACACGGAAAGCTCTGCACTTACCCGATTGTCGATGTGTACTTCGCTCAGAAACGAGCGAATTGATGGATGGAGCGCGCTCCTCAACCTTCGCTTTTTCATATTCGCTGCGAATGCTTGTTATATGCATGGCTGGTTCTAAGGTGGTAATTTGCACGGGCCATGTCATCAATCCATCCCAGTCCCGCCTCAACCATGCTTGAGTGCATATATGGAAGACAGGAAGTAGCTTGGGTGATGGGCGAACAAAAATGCCAGTAGCCAGCCACTCCTTGGATTGATTGTCGACATATGCATTTACTCTTGTAGTAGCCCTCTTAAGACCCATTTTCTGCTGCGGTGATAGATCGTAACTTTCATGAAGGTCTAATCGAAACAACAGGCTTTTCCAAAGAAGCTTTCTCACCGTACCTTTGATGTGTCGCCGCGGAGAGACAAATACATTGGCAATCATGAATTGATGGATGATGACCAACATTGCATGTGGAAAGGGGGGTTTGGAGCTGTTGGAGAATTCTGGTTGCAGTACAAATTGTACTTCAGCACTGGTCTTCCCTCGGGGGCGAATACCAATACGCTGATCGAGCTCGTCACATGGTAGGATATCTGGGATCGGGCTGACTATCGGCAGGCTCGTATGCCGATAACTTTGCCTTTTATCTACAGGCCTGGCCATTTGAGTACTGGCAACACTCCGAAGGCGAGGATCCTGCCAAGCGCTGGGGTTAGGATTTGGAAGCTGGGGCCGTGAAAGCGGTCCTTTCCCACCCCCAAATGTCGTCTCAGGTCTTGCAATAGGCGGCGGTTGCCACTGCGGGATAGAGTAAAGGATAGAGGATGCTTGCGTATTCTGTTCGGGAGCTCTCTGTGATCTATGATCAGGAATATTGCCTTCTTCGAAGGCCTCGCTCTTCATCAGCGTGCGCTTTGACGGGATAGTGTAAAGGATAGAGGATGCTTGTGACTTCGGTGTAGGAGCTCTCTGTGATCTTTGATCAGGAGTCTCGCCTTCTTCGAAGGCCTCGCTCTTCACTAGTGTCTGCTTTGGTGGGAATTCCTCTTTCGAGTCGAAATGGTCATGCAACCATCTGTCTTCGACAGACAGAGAGGTTATCAGACTGCGAGCGGCGAAGGCCTCCTCGCCAGTCATGTTCCTCTGGTCTGACATTGTGGGATGAGCAGCCTATAGATTCAGTTTAACGAGTGTGTATGAAGATGAGATTTGATGATCTAAATTGAAAAGATTTGGTGAAGGAAGAAGTCATCGGTATTTCTTCAGACGGAAAGCGCGATGACGAAGGAGCTCGGCAACGAGGAAAGGCAGGCACAGAGACACGAGGATAGATATGAGCGGCACATGTTTAACAGAGGATTTCATTCCTTTCCCAAATCTTACTGGTATTCAACTCTTGAAGCGCTGGGGTATCCTTCCATTCAAACATACAAACCCCAAAATAGCCACCACTGAAGCAGCACTTACAGAGGGGTGCTATATCCAACACCATCCCATTCCAGAAGCGAGACTATTACGCCAGACACCTTGCAGGGTATAATGCAGCCTATAAAACCCGAAGCAACTCATCATCAGCTTCCTTGTTCTTTCGATAGAAGCCCCCTAACCCTCTCTATTCTTCCCAACCTCGATTCCAGCAGCTCCAGTCTCTTGCGTTTCTCTTTATCTCGACCCTCCAATATTGCGACTCTTTCCTCCAGCTTCGCTCTGGCCTTCCTTTCCGCAGCCACCATCTCGTTGGCCTCCGTGAACAGCTGAGCACTCAATTCTTCGAGCTCCTCATTAGTTTGACTGACTCTGCTTTCTGCCGCTTGTCTCAGTGTTTGCTCTTTTGTGAGAAGTGTGAGTAGATCAGCGGAATTGGTGGGCATATGTCCGTTTGACCCTTGCTGGTCCGAGCCGGCCCCGGGGGGTTGCGAAGTGGTACGGCGAGTGGAGGTGAGAAGGTTTGAGAAGCGCGATGAGAGGTGTTGGCGGTTTGGATGATTGCCAGGAGCAGACGCTGGACGAATGGGAGATTGTGGTGGGAGACTCAAGGTCTGGTCGCTATGGGACGATTTGAGTTGACGAAGCTCATCCTCGTAATCAGCCAGTTTGTCAACTGATGAAAGAGTCAGTACATTTGGTCGTAAAGTATCTCGGACGGCTTCCGCAGAAGCCTCATTCTTCTTGTTTGGTGGTGTCATGATGAAAGCATTGTGGGCGACGCAGGGAAAAGGGAAAGTGCAGCGTACCCGCAGCAGTCGCTTTGCCAGTCAATATTTTGACCTGGGCCTCCAGCTCGGATATTCTTCTTTGTGCATCTTCTGCGACTGCAATATGCGACTGAGACAGGTCTGCGCCGCATTTTTGACAGGTATGCGTGGCTGGGAAGGATGAGGTTGAGTGGCTTTGTAGCAGTGTAGTTACAGAGGACATGACATGTTACTCTTGGAAAAGAAAAAGTAGTCAAGGCTCTTCCTATAAATGTATGCTTTATATAGTGCGCAATATGTGTACGGTAGCGCTATGGAATGATAATGAGTGTTTGTTGTGCTGACTGTTTGAGAATCTGGAGTACCTCCAGACCCCTGTTAGCGGTTTTAGGAGATCCGAGCGCTTAGCGCAAGACCCTGAAGATCATGCACGTGGGGTTTGTCAGCCCTGTTGTTCATCTGATATCTAATGAACTACGGGTACGTACCACAATAGAAATTACAAGGCCAATGAGAAGAAGTTTATAAGACTGCTAGCACAGTACAGACCGGTCCGGGAACCTATAGCAGAGTAGGTGAGGACTATTCACATCTTGAAGACCTGTTATTGTAAATCTATGCTTGGGATGAAACCGGTTGCAATCTAGGTAATGTACACCATTCAAAATCTCGACCAGTGGAGGTCCACCTACCACCAATCTATCGCGGTGTGATGCCATAGTCCACCATCTGAACCCATAAGGTTTGAAATAAAGAGGGAACACTTGTAGACTTCCAGACGCCGATAGCGAACTTTTGCTCTTTCCATGATGATAATGTTCAGCAATGCCATATCACTGCAAAAGATAGAAAGCAGTCAGCTACCCATATCCAGGAAAGTCCATATCATAGCTAGAAGCCTATGCAGAGATGACGCAAGCCATAACGCCACTGAAATTTGTTGAATGTGTGACAAGATGAGGAGAGACGTATTATACCTTCACGAGTTGCGGAATCCGAGAGTGGTAGGATCAGATTCTAGGTTTCATTTTGTCCTAAGAGGCAATCGCGCGGGCAGCTTGATTGCCATTTTTTCGGCCCTTAACAGGCTTGGAGACTGTACTCCATCCATCTTCCTCAAGAGCCTCGGCACTTGGATTAGGAGTCGGGGCAGCGGAGGCGCTGTTCTGCTGTGCTGCTTCTCCCTTGGATGGTATATCACGTACAATTTCTTTCGGCTTGACTTGTTTGTCGTCTGCCGTTGTTCCATCTTCGTCGGCCTCATCGGCTTCTTCATCTGCGGCGGAGGCATCGTCATTAGTTGCTCGTCGTAATATCTCATAAGACTTTCCGGGCTGAGGTGCTGAAGCACCGTTCTCTTTCGGTTTCTCCTTAGGCTGGCCGTTCACCCTCTCCTTTGGCTGACCATTTGGCTTCTCTTTATCTGTCGGCTCTTGATCCTTCTTCGCAGCAATTTCGGCTTCTTTTGCCAATCTTCTTTCCTCCTTCGCTTTCTCATCGGCCGCCTTCTTCTCTGCACGGGCTTTCTCCTCAGCCTCCTTCTTTTCTCGCAGGGCCTGTTGACGCTTCTCTTCCACCTCTTTCTCTCTGGTGGCAGTGTCAATCGGTCGAGCGGCACCGAAGGGGCTAGCTTTCGAATCTGAGCCGGCATTAGGAGCTGTCTCTGATGGTGCTTCAGAGACAGTGCGTTTCGCCAAGTTCAGCTTAGGTCTTGAAGCTGGGGCTGCTGGGGGGGCAGCTGGCGATGGTGGGGTGCTGAGCTCGCGGTTTGAGAGCGCTGGCGATCTAGCAGCTTGCACAGGTTGAACGGGTGGAGCTGGTGAAGGGTCGGGCTTCATCTTGGCCCTCCACTGATTATCCTGCTCTGCAGCTGTTGGTGCCCTTTCGATGACCGGTCGTTCAACAAATTCGCGCCTTGGAGGCCGCGAACCAGCATCGGACCTTCCTTCTCCCCATGATGGTGAGTTTCTTCGACCAGCTGGGCCATCTCGGCTTATGGGTCGATCAAAGCTTCGAGCTGGAGCTGCGGCTGGTAAAGTAGGCGTGAGTGGTCCTTTCCGGTCCCAATTTCCGAAATCCCGGACCTTTCCATCACCTTGCTCGTAGCCAGCGCGGCGACCTGGACGATCACCCCCTGTATCGGAAGCATTTTCGAAGCCACCACGTCCAGAGCCAGGGCCTCCCCTGTCTGATGTTCGGCGTGGTGCGCCAGAATCTGGAAGAGGTCCTTTTCGAGTCCAATCCCCAAACTCGCGAGCATCAGGTCTATCTTTCTCTATAAGAGAGGCAGGTGAGTAATTTGAAAAATTTAGGAGGCATTATTATTAAACTTACGTGGCTCTGCCACACTAATGCGGATGTTACGATCCTGAAGCAGCGTGCCGGAAAGATCCAGGGCTTTCTTGAGACCATCTAACGTCGCAAATGTCGCATATGAAAATCCTTTCGGTCTACCTTCGAGCTTGTCCTCGGGAATTCGTACGTCAGTGACCGAGCAGTCCGCAAGAAAATCTCGGATATCCCCTTCTGTGGTGCGGAAATTCATGTTCGCAATGTGCACCGTGTACGGAGGTTTCGTCGGAAGTGGTAGGGGGTCACGAACGGAGTATCCGCCTTTATCTGAATCCTAGGACTTAGCCACTATGATCAGCTGTCTTGTAATGAGTATTATTGCGTACCAAAGGAACTGCTGCTGAAGCCGCCTCCAGAGTTGTAACCGCGGTCACCGCCGTAAGTGCCACGACCACTAGGAGCTGAAGGCATCGGCGCGTCTTCCATTTCGTCGGCCCATGAGCCAAGGGCTACGCAATTGTCAGCCAGCTTTCGCATCTCCGCTTGTGCGGTCCTGGCATATTGTCGTACACTTATCCGTCAGGAACGCCCCTAGGTCCATCTTCTGGCCTTTCTGCTTTTGAGGAGCTGTAGGTGTTTGTTAGAATATATCGCACAATGACGTGTTGCAAGCCTTGGGAGTTTGTTGAACCGACGTACCCATGATTGCGGCTCAGTATCCCACGCTCTTGCGAGCGTCCACCGGCCTTTATCTTGCACACTGAAGGAATTGCAGGTGAACCTGAACTCTTTGAATTGATCAAAGTATTTGTAGAAGTGTGTGATGGACTGGTATGGTGAGGAAAATCCTCGTGGTGCAGGCAATCGAAGGCCATAAGAATTAAATTTAGCGAAGATCTCCTAGTTCCCGCTAGCGCCTCAAAAGATCGATGGACGAGCATCGTCACTGTGCAGCGTGTCACTAAGGAATCCTACATGACAAGGTTACCTTTACCCTTAGAGCTGATTTGACAAGTTGCAATGACTTCTGAAAAAGACCCAGGCTCCAATGCAGAAACATTATATAAGGATTTGTCCAGATATCCGGCTAACGCGATACTTATACCGGCACTGAAAGTCGGCGCATTAACTGGTAGGAGCTTGTGTTTTATAAATATACATATACGAATGCAGATTTGGAGTGAAAAAGGTGGCCCTCTTCGGAATGTATTGCTAGACTCCTCTCAGAGCTATGAAGTCCTCTCGTAGTAGCAAGTGTATTATTGTTTGAATCGTCTATATTTCCATCCTACTGTTGGATCGAAGAATTACGAGGCCATTGTGACCAATAAGTTCTATACCATGCTCGCTTCTTTCGCGAAAGTTATTGAGAGTGGCATGATCTCTTTCAGCTAATTATCTTCCAGGTACAACTGGCCTCCTAACCGGCGGCGTGGCAGCTGTCCTACGCTCCTCTCCCACCCCAACCCTCTTCACTGTAGCATCCGGAATCCAATGGTTCGCACTCGGTGGCACGTTCAGTGGTTTGTCATGTCTTTCCTATCTGCATCTCGCTCTCTGACCATTTAACCTTGTATACTGACTACAAGCACCACCAGCAACGCGCTCAACCCTCCTATGGCAATGGAATCTCTCTTCCCCTACCCCAGAAGAACGAGTAGTAGCAAGCTCATATGCAGGCGGCATAACGGGAGCGACAATTGGCGCTGTTCTTCGCGGCCGTCGTAACATTATACCTGGAGCACTTGTGTTTACATTATTTGGCTACGTGGGTCAGACTGTATTCAATAAGCTTGATGCAAGGTATAGCGAGCAAGCTGCAGCAGAAGTACCAAAAGAAAAAAGAGAGAAGAAAGGATTCTGGAATCGAGTAGCAGATATGGAATGGAGTCCTATGAAGAGGCTTAGTGATGAGGAGTATGGTAATATGTTGAAGGAGAGGCTGTTAAGAGTTGAGGCTGATATTGCATTGGTGGATGAGGAGCTGGAGAAGTTGAGGAATGAGGAGTCGGTCACGAACGCAAGGGACGAGGATATTGCTGTAGCGAAGAAGAGTGGGAGATAGAGGTGATGCTTATGCGTATCTGCCCACGCTGGACATCTGGTCTATATGGCACGCTAGAGTCCAGATTAACAACTCCCGTCCTGAGGGGAGCCATTGGAGTAAAAACATGGAACAAGATCTTGGATATTCGGAACTTTGGTGGGGCCACTCAGCAGCGACAATATTCTTCCGACGATTGTTTGCCCCACGGATTCATTCTTTCAAGCGCTGGTCGAGCGTCAAACTGTCCATACCGACGGTAGTCCTCTGGATGGTCGCGTTAGCTTCGTGGCAAGCCTCGCTCTCTACACGATCTGAGCAATTTCTAAGAATGCAGCGGTAGCATTTATCTATGATAGCCAAAAGACCGACGCTTTTGTTACTGTACACGAGTCCGCTACCCAAAAAGTGCTTCTCGAAGACCGTTACTGAAATCGAACCTTTGTCATACATCATCGTCATCCCAACCTTCTTCGGCTTCCGCCCAGCCACAGCCCCACCTCCTGCCCTCCTTCTCGCCGCCCAACCGCAAGTCCCTCGCTTCGGCACCCTCTCGCCAGCACCTAACCGCGAAATCATCACCTACAGTCACTAGCTCTCCACCAGAGGTCCATGATAAGCCTGTGACTTCCCTGTTGTGACCTCGGACTAGTGCTGAGCCGTGCTGGTATATAGGAATACTATCTTCTAAGCGAGTGAGAAAGCCTGTGCCGCTACCTGTACGCCTGAGAGCAGGTCTGCGTGCGAGGAAGGGTGAATTCGAGGATTGTGTTTCTGGATTCTCAGATCGCTGCATGTATCGCTCATCCGTTGGGAAGACTACTGCACAACCGTCACTGCTGCCGACTGCCAGTAATTCGCTTTTGTCATCCTTTGCAGGCCGCAAAGCTGACTTAACGTAAAAGGTTGTGGCATGGAATTTTGGATGGCGGAACCCGTATATTGGACCAAGGCCTTCTTTTTCCAATCCACCCGATCTTCGAGGTTTCGAAGTTACCTTTGATAATTCTGGAGCATGGCCGAGAATGAGATGTGGTGTTGAGTATGCATAGACGGTGTTATCTCTACATAGGGTGTATAAGCGTCCACCGTCACCACTGAGCGAGAGGGAGGTTAGACCGAAATGGCGATACTTGTCGTGACTTTCGGGTTGTCTGGTACTCGATAGGGGCCTTGCACGGGTTCGGCGATGATTGTGTGTTGTACGTAGATCCCAAAGCTTGACACTCGCGTTCGCCTCCGAAGCTGTAACCAGAAGATGCTCACGACCAGGATGGAGGAAAGAAAGCGCGGTAATGGAGACATCACCTCTCCTACCAGGACGTTCAGTCTTTGACGGTGCATCAAAGCTCGGTGCCGTCTTATTAGGTGAAGGTGCGATAGCATAGATCGCCAGCCGACTTGCATGGGCTTCGAAGATGCTATTGACAGAGCGAGCCCAGGTCATTTTGTGGTTCAATGAGTTGCTTGAGGTTTCGCCAGCAGAGGTTTCGAGTGAGATTCGGAGATCCTGAACTGGTGAATCAAATCCTTTGCACCTCAGATCCCATATCTGAACACCACCATCTCGACTTGATGTCGCGATGACGTTGGAACCCCCGGGCTGGAAGCGGACTTGTTTAACAGATGACACGTGACCATTGAGGGAGTATGTCGCTCGTTGGGTCCGCATATCTATGATATGAGAACTCTGATCCCCAGATGCCGTTGCTAACAAGAGATCATCTGGAGAAAAGGCGAGGTCGAGAATAGCATTACTATGAGGCCGGAACTCGAGGTAGGGTTTGGTGAAGCCTGGCTTTTCATCTTCCGCGCTTTCAAGCAGCCTAACGCCGCCATCCTCGTCCCCAACAGCGACAAGAGAATTTGCTATAGGTTCGTCATCAGCTCAACTGCCAAAGAGAATAGAGACCCGAAACTCACTATTACAACTTGCAATAGAGAAAGGGATCGTGTTTTCTGCTTGCGCAGCTACGTTCATGCAAACGTATGCATCGTTGGGCTTTGTGAAGAAGTTGGTGGTCTCATATTGCCATTCTTTGGTCCCCGCAACTTGATGTTTGGACGACCTAGCTTTTGTGATTGTGCCATATGCACCAATCTCTTGCCTAAGATTTCTTCCTTGTGGACCTCGGTACTTTGACCGTATAACGGGCTCAGTCACGCTCAATGCTTTTCTATCCAGGCTGCCACGCGTTGGTGAACGGGAATCTAATTCATCTCCAGAATCATGGCCGCTACCATCATCCTCCGGGATTTCCAAGGACTGGTTTCGTATTCGTTTTATAGGCGAAGATCGTTCTGGTGTTGTGTTCAGTGAATCATGGATCTTCCTCTTTCTTCGCTTCAGAGAATCATCTGTTCTACTGAATCCTTCTCTAAATGCCCTCACACGATCGTCGGTTGCTGTCCGCCTGCCTGCTCGATTCGACGCCGAGGCGGTGATGTCCCTCAACGCTTGCCGAGAAGCACCTATTCTTCCACCTCTTTCTAGCGATGACTTGGGCGTAAAGAACCGTGTGAAGGATCGAGGGGTTATTGTAGGAGCTTTGCGAGGTCTGCTACCATCTTGCTTCCTTGCAGGCGGAAGGACAGGGGACGAAGTTGGGTTTTCACCGTCTATAGAAGCAGCTCTGCTAGATAATATATTCTCTTGGGACGCACAAGGTGTCTTCTCCCCCATATTGTAACACCAGTAGACCACAAGACGCAAGATCGTGAAAGTCAACACTAAATACACAAATGCAATTGGAAGCAGATCTGAAGCTTTCTCTTTGCGCTTTACGAATGGGCAGTCGCGTCACGTAACATAAAAGCCGAGACACGTCTTGCTAAAACCGAAGCTATACTGATAAGGCTTAGCTCTCGGGTAAAATACCCTTGCGAAGTATTCAATTTTCTCAATCACTCACGGGTTGTGTACATATGAAAGAACATAACCCTCACGCCATGAGACATTACGACGGATCGCTTGGGACTTTGACAGATTGAAATGGGGCCCACCAAACGCAAACTCGAGGCTGGCAATGAAAATGCTCGACCCGAAAAGAAACAGAGACCAAGATCTTCGTCTACCATCCAGCCAACAATATTAAAAGGTGAAGAGCCATCTTTCCCTCGCGGGGGAGCGAGCATCCTCACCCCTTTGGAACAGAAGCAAATTCAGATACAAGCCAAGCAAGATGTTCTATTCGAGCAGAGTACAGGCACGAAGGCCCCCAGAAATGAATTCCAGGATGAGGAGAATGACGAGGACCTACCAGAGCAGCCTAATGCGCTAGTTGGAAAGACCAAGCGCAAGCCAAGATCAAAGGAAAAGAAAGGAGCCAAGAATGCTGCAGTCGAAGAGCTGGCTGTACGAATAGAAGGATTGAGCTATAAAGTAAGCCAACACATCTGGCGAAAGTATGGCAGCTGACTAGGTATTCAGCGACTTGTACCAGGCTCCATTGTCCTTGGCCAAGTCTCGCAGATCAATCGATATGACATTGCCTTATGCCTTCCGAACAACATTACTGGATATATTCCTCTGTCCTCAATATCCGATAAATTGACGGAAAAGATGGAGATCCTGGCTGCGGCAAAAGACGAACCGGAGGAAGAGGTCATTGATGCACAATTGGACACCCAGAAGCTATTCTACATCGGCCAGTATCTACGCGCCTATGTGACATCTACGCAGCACGAAGAAGCATCCGGCGCAAAGGGCAAAAGGCACATTGAGCTTTCTATCGACCCTCGGCAAACCAATTTTGGACTCACGAAGGCAGATCATGTCACAAACAGCATGGTTCAAGCATCGGTTTTGAGCGTTGAGGACCATGGTCTAGTCATGGATGTTGGGCTCGCAGATGCCGGCGTACGTGGTTTTATGTCATCGAAGGAGCTGGGCCCTAACATTGATCTGGCAACTGTTGAGGAGGGCTCCGTCTACCTCTGTCTGGTTCTAGGAAAGAGCTCCAATGGAAATACTATCAAGCTCTCTGCAGACCCACAGAAGATCGGTAATACCAAGAGAGGCAATTACCTGACTGATGCGCCTACAGTGGACTCTTTCCTACCTGGAACTGCTGTTGATGTGCTGATATCAGAAGTCACTGCATCAGGTATTGCTGGCAAAATCATGGGTCTTCTCGACGTAACAGCAGATTTCATACATTCGGGAGCGGCTTCAAGTGGCAAAGATCTTGCGAACAAGTATACTATAGGCAGTAAGACTCAAGCACGAATCATTTGCACTTTTCCTACGGCCGAGAAGAAGAAGCTAGGCATTTCCTTCCAAGATCATATCATGTACTGGAGGCCCAAGACCACCAGCTTAGCTTCTGCTGCAGAGAATACTCTACCCACTCAGCTCTTACCAATATCAGCTACCGTTGAGGAGGCTAGGATTCTCAAGGTTGAGCCTGGTGTGGGATTGTTAGTCGATGTTGGGGTCAAAGGCGTCCGGGGCTATGTACACATCTCCAAGATTTCGGACGGCAAGATTGAAACTCTTTCTGAGTCCACTGGGCGGTACAAGGTTGGCTCAGTGCACAAGGCTCGCATCATTGGGTACAATTCTATAGATGGGCTTTTCATCGTTTCCATGGAGCCGAAAGTTATCAATCAACCCTTTCTTCGCATGGAAGATGTGAAGGTAGGGCAGTTAGTCAAGGGTTCCGTGGAGAAGGTCATGGTTGGGGGTAACGGTGTCAGTGGTGTCATTGTGAACATTGCCGAAGGTATCACAGGCCTAGTACCCGACACACACCTTGCAGACATTCACTTACAACATCCCGAAAAGAAGTTCAGAGAAGGTACTTTAGTGACTGCTAGAGTACTTTCAACGCATCCAGAGAAACGCCAGATACGGCTCACCCTCAAGAAGACGCTTGTCAATAGCGAGGCGGACCCGTGGACGTCCTACAATAACTTGAAAATTGGTCTCCAGGCGCCTGGTACTATAGTCCATGTGCTGCCCACTGGTGCGGTTGTGCAATTCTACGGATCGGTTCGAGGCTTTCTACCTGTGTCAGAGATGAGCGAGTCATACATACAAGATCCCAAACAGCATTTTCGCATCGGCCAAGTGGTCAACGTCCACATCATTTCGGTTGACCCGGCGGAAAAACGTATGATAGTCTCTTGTAAGGACCTCTCCGTGTTTGGAGCTGCGCAACAAGAGGCATTGAAGGATCTAGCGCCAGGTGACTGCGTGACTGGCAATGTGACAGAAAAGACTAATGACGAGATCGTTGTTGAACTTGAACCGTCTCACCTCAAGGCCACATTGCCAATAGAGCACCTAGCCGATGGCTCGATCCAGAAATGTGCTTCTGTTGCGAAGAAAATTCGGGTGGGTCAGGTGCTCAAAGATCTTGTCGTGCTAAGCAAGCAAGAAGTCAAGCGCATTGTTAGACTCACAAGCAAGCCAAGTCTTGTCGAAGCTGCTAAGAAGGGAACGCTGCTAAAAGCCTTCGACAACGTGGTGGGGGCTTCGGAGGTGCAAGGCTTTGTCAATAATATTACGCCTACAGGCGTATTCGTGCAATTTGCTGGCGAGTTGACCGGTCTGCTTTTGAAGCGACATATTACGGATGATGCAATTCAATTACCTGACTTTGGGATGCGTCGACATCAATCTATCACAGCGCGGGTACTGTCTATCGACCATGGCCAGCGACGATTCCTTCTAACCCTAAAACCCTTGCCAGATAAACAAACCCGCAGTGAAAAAACTGAGGCGCTAGACAAATACGATAGAGCCTTGACCAACCCTGTGGACGAGGTCTCGCTCAGCATCGACGACTTCACGCTAGGGAAGCTGACTAAAGCGAAGATTGTCTCCATAAAAGAGACGCAGATGAACGTTCAAGTAGCAGACGCTGTACAGGGACGCATTGACGTGTCGGAGATGTTCGACTCTTGGGAAGATATCAAAGATCGAAAGCACCCTTTGAGAAAATTCAACACAAAACAGATACTTCCTGTGCGGATCTTAGGAATGCACGATTCAAGGAATCATCGATTCCTACCTATCACGCATCGAGGTAGAGCACCAGTGTTTGAATTAACCGCAAAACCGAGCAATCTCACCTCAGGCGAATTGGATATACTGACCGTTGACAAGGTTGAAGTCGGCTCGAACTGGCTGGCCTTTGTCAACAACGTGTCTAACGAGTGTCTTTGGGTCAACCTGTCGCCTAATGTCCGAGGACGGATTCGAGCGATGGATGTCTCCGAGGACGTATCGAAACTCAAGGACCTCGCCAAAAACTTTCCAGTTGGATCAGTTTTGAGAGCAAAGGTGCTGAAAGTCGATATCGAGAACAACCGCCTCGACCTCTCTGCTAGAACAGGTGCTTTCTCGAACCCGGTAACATTGAACGATCTCTCCGAGGGCACTATCCTGCCAGGGAGAGTTACTAAGGTCACAGATCGTCAAGTCATGGTCCAGCTCAGCGAAACGCTCTCGGCGCCGGTGCATCTTGTGGATATGGCTGACGACTACGAAAAGGCAAATACTTCAACATACCAGAAGAATCAGATGTTACGTGTCTGTGTCAAGGGCGTAGATATTCCTAATAAGAGAATCACTTTGTCTACCAGACCCTCGAAGGTCATGAGCTCCTCTCTGCCTGTTAGAGATCCAGATATAACCTCTGTATCTCAGCTCCATGTCAACGATATCAGGCGGGGCTTCATCAAGAACGTGGCTGACAACGGCATCTTCGTTTCACTAGCCAGCAATGTCACCGCCTTTATGCGTGTTACTGATCTATCAGACGACTTTCTCAAAGACTGGAAGTCAGGTTTCGCGATCGATCAACTCGTCGAGGGCAAAGTCATCATGGTGGATCCAATGCTGAATCATGTACAGATGAGCCTAAAAAAGTCTCATCTCGAACATGACTACAAACCCCCTCTGAAATTCTCGGACATTCAAGTGGGCCGAATTGTAACAGGCAAGGTGCGGAAGGTCGAGGACTTTGGTGTCTTCGTCGTCGTGGACGATTCTGCGAATGTCAGCGGTCTCTGCCACCGAACGCAAATGTCAGATCAGCCTGGCGCAGATCCGAAGAAGCTCTATGAAGAAGGCGATGCAGTGCAAGCAAAAGTTTTGCGTATTAACAAGGAGAAGAAACAGATATCTTTCGGGTTGAAGGCTTCTTACTTCAGCAAAGCACAACAGCGAAGTGCCCCCGAATTACCAAAAACAAGTGACGAAGATATCAGCGACAACGACGAGCTCAACGCGGAAGGTGGTGGCGTTGCGTTGGACGATGATAGCAATGCTGGAGATGATCGCAGCTCTGCTAACGGAATTGACATTGACAAGTTAACGGATACAGATTCCGATGTTGAAATGAACGGAGTGGGTGATGCAGGAAAGGAACTGACCGTGGAAGAAGACGACGTTGCCCCTACCACAAACAACTTTCAGGGCCTAACTACAGGAGGCTTCGATTGGAATGGTGGCGTGTCAGGGGCCGGTGACGGAGGTGCACAGTCGGAAACTGATGCAGAAGCGTCCCAACCCAAGAAGAAGAAGCGTAGGAAAGCAGAGATCAAGGTAGACAAGACAGGCGATCTCGACGCTAATGGCCCACAATCCGTAGCTGACTTTGAGCGCCTCTTACTCGGTCAGCCGAATTCTTCCATCCTCTGGCTTAGCTACATGGCCTTTCAACTCCAATTGAGTGAATTTGCAAGAGCACGGGAGATTGCAGAGCGCGCTCTGAAAACCATCAACATGCGTGAAGAGAATGAGAAAATGAATGTATGGATTGCACTGCTGAACCTGGAGAATACATATGGCAGCGACGAGTCGTTGGAAGAAGTCTTCAAGCGTGCGTGCCAGTATAATGATAGCCAAGAGATCCACGAGCGCCTTGTCAGTATCTATATACAGTCAGGAAAGAACTCAAAAGCAGACGAGCTATTCCAGGCAACTCTAAAGAAGCACGGCCAGAGTCCTGATCTTTATATCAACTACGCAACCTTCCTCATGACCACCATGGCGGCCTCTGACCGTGCTCGTGCTCTCCTTCCACGAGCGATGCAAGCATTGCCTCAACACACTCATCTAGCTCTCACATCCAAATTTGCACAGCTCGAATTCAACTCTCCAAGTGGGGATCCTGAACGCGGCCGTACGATATTCGAAACGCTCCTCTCACAATGGCCCAAGCGACTAGATTTATGGAACGTGCTGCTTGACCTAGAAATCAAACAAGGAGATCAAGCAGTGATACGACGATCGTTCGAGCGAGTCACGACTAGCGGCTTGCATATGAAACCGCAAAAGGCAAAATTCTTCTTCAAAAAATGGCTCGAGTATGAGGGAAAGGCGGGGGATAGTAAGAGTCAGGAGAGGGTGAAGGCTCTGGCGGCGGAGTACGTAAGAGCGCAGGGCAAGCAAGGAGCTGCCGAGTAGGTACATGAGCTTGATAGCGGTTCTCATTTGTATCTAGGCACAAAAGAAGATAACGAAGAAGTCCATTCAAAGTTTCTTGTTCTATGAATTATTGAGTAGAAGGGTTGAAGAACTTGGGGGCCGATTACCCAAGGGCAACTGACGGCCCATTAAGACCCTATGCATATATATTGAGCTTTAGGGTGTGAAAAGACATGTGATATGTTGGGCAGAAAGCTATCACATTCGATACTGGGTAAAAAAAGCCGACCATGACGGCAGGTCAAACGCGGCGGATTGGGATACCAAGCTGCAAGACAACTGTTAATGGAACATATTGGGCTGTTGACATTTCTAGTACTTCAATCGGAGAATCGATACTCAGAGCGATTAGTACAGCCAGCGATTATTCTGACTATATCAATGATCTATTGAAAGAACAAGGAGACTCATAACTAGGCTGTATGCCGTGGAAAGGGCAGGTTGCGGCCGGGATTGTGCCTTCGGATTAGCCGAAAAAAGGCGGCAGTTTTTAGCGAGTGCACTAGCACTGGGCCGTTAGAACTTCGGCAAAATTATTTTCAACCGTTCGAAAACATACACAACAGACTTGAGATTCTCTACGTGTCGCTGGATTGCAACATGGAGCGCAAGAACACTCATGGGCCAGGGCCCGAGACCAAAGGTGGAGGCTTCCGCGGCGGGCCAAAAAGGTGGACTGGGCGTGGGCCTGCACCCGCACGACACATTCCATGGCCGGAGGTAGGAGTTCCCCTCAACCCTTAACCGCAATGAGCTTATGAAGTACACTCCAGATCTTTAAGCATCACATCTCCGTGGTTGAAGGCCATCTCAAAATGATCGATATGGTGCGAAAGCATACAGTAGAAGGTTCGGGGAATTGGCGTATGATCTGTGAGCTTGTGGACCGCACAAATGAAATGCTTCGAGTCTCGAAACAACAAGCGAGGTCTTTTGTACATAGCACTTTGGTATATGGTTTTCCCAACCAGCTACTGACTCAATTTAGGTTGCACCAGCCGGACAACGCGAGCAAGTGCCTCTGGGCTCATCTTCAGCCTCCATGTACCCTGGTTATTCTCCTGCCGATCACGAGTACGGGAAAGCAGCCGAGGAATTTGGAAGAGTTGCAGCGGAGGCTCGAGCGAAGGGTGTCGAAATCAAGCATCCTGAGGTTGAGTACGAGATCGGTCAGGCTAAGGGTATTAAGAGGCGAACACTGGCGGCGATGAGAGGAGCATCAGCTGCGAAGGCGCATGGAAGTGGAAGTGGAAGCGGTTCCGGCTCTGGCTCTGAAGGGCCAACTACGCAAGTGCCCAAGGAAAAAACCACGCCTCCGGAGAAAGCCAAGGATGAGACGGCGAAGGCACCTACGCCCGAGGGCGACAACCCGTTTTTTATCATCGATACCAAGCCTACTCCTGTCAATCTACCTGGAATTATCACTCAACCCGTGAAACGTAGTGCCTCGCCTCCCGCATCTACCGAAGCGAAGAAGCACAAGAAAGCGAAAAAGCATCACGAAGGGGAATTGCCAAAAAGCGAGGACGCGGCAAAGGTTGAATATGAAGACATATCTGGGCAAGTTTATGCACGTATGAAGGAGAAAGAAGAAAAGCGCAGACGGAAAGAGGAGAAAAAGCGCAAGCGGGAATCCGAAGGCAATCAGACCGAGGCTGCTGAAGTGCATGCTACAAGTTCCGATACACCTGCTGCTGGTGTGGAAGTAGAGAAGCCCAAAACGAAGAAAGCAAAAAAGTCTAACGGGGAACAGCTTGCTGACAGGACCGTGGCGAACAAGCGGTCAGGGGAAGAAATGGAGGAGGCTGCGGACAGGGAAGGCAAGAAGACGAAGAAGCGGAAGAAGAGCAATGGTGCATTGGGAGAGACCTAGATGTGGTTTGGCGTGTACTAGATACCAATGTGCATTTCTGAGCATCAAGCGAGAGGAGCATTGGCTTAACATCAATGCCATGTATTGACGTTATAACTAGCTAATGCTAATGACATACTCATCAGCTACGGAGCACCAATGGGTGATACAGAGATCATCAATGATTTACGGACGACAATTCGTTTAGTAACTTTCGATATGCCTTGTGAGTAATCATGACCTGTATAGCCTTGTTTGCTAACACATTCCCGCTTCCTGCTCTTATCTCACGCTCCTCCAGTGCGGAGTGCGGCCGAGATTGGTGTGAGTTCAACACTACTGGGAAATCCTTTCTTCCCAATAGCGGTGCTGGTCCATCACTACCACCAGCCACCTTTACTCGTCGCTTGCAGGATACCCATAATATAGCTCAAGACCTAAGCCCAAGGCGGTCCCATAGATTCCGCAACCCTTCGTGTCAGGATGTATTTCAGAGATGGCATTAAGCCATCGCCGAGGGACTCCTCGCGTCTAATGCCACGCTTCAAGACCAACGCTAGGTCAATCCAGGACCCGGCTGAACCAAGACCATGCTCGCTCATGACTGGCAAATGCCATTCATCTCTGAAAAAGTGAAGCGAAGAGCCTCTCCCTTTCGTGCTCAACATGAACTGAGGTACGGCGATCTCATCAATCGATTTTGAGGCTCTACATGTGAAAGTTTCAAGGTATAGATATGCGTAACAGATTATATCACCCTTTTATGTCGAAGATTCGGTCAACCCATGATATGAAATTATCTAAATCTCATTTCGGTATAAGGAAGTGCGGTGTTTGACAGGCAGAACTCAAAGCTTACAAGTCATTAGCATTGGCTTAAGCGTGTTAAGTACTCAGTCACCAACGCTCTCTTACTTTCTTGCTCCAGCTTATTGACGTCGAAATCCAACAAGATTACAATAGGCGAACTGTCGATACTATACAGGTCAACTTGGTCATTCCGTCAAATTTGTTTCCACCCATCATGCTGACCCCTGAAATAGGTATATACCCCATCTCCCGGAAGGCTGAACATTGGTACCGCTGTTACTCGAGCATGCTAACGTCTGAATCCTCAATTGATAATCGGTGCCTCGATCTCGGATAAGGTTAACCAGATTACTGCTTTCTTTCATTCCAGTATTCCGCATTATCAAATTTTTAACGCTCGTCACCATCCATACCAAGGTCTTTACCAGATCAGAAGTTAACCGCTAGAACACTTATGGTCCTACGTCCCTGCTCAACTGACATCTGGCACCTTAGCTCTTCCAGAATCTCGCGCTCGAGTTTGCTGATACTATGATGAATACTGAACAACCACCGTTGAATTGACGCTGTTAATATGGGATATAGCGGCGGAATGCTTCATAATCGACTCGCTCTAGTCTCACAGGAGTAAGACAATTAATGATCGAACATCCTTCAGACTCCTGCTTTGGCCCTTAGAAGTATGCATCGTTCTTGAAACTTGTGCGCCTTGTCTTACTGAGGACCTATACATATTGTTCTGGTGTCTTCTCGAACAGCGGTGTGAGTATAGAGACGTCCTCTGATCTCCTCGATTCTGTTTCAAGATTCCGTGTTCCATTTGTGCGGCGAGAATTTCAAAACGCTGGCCGAGCGCATATTGCTCTTCGCGACGTCGCTTGTCGACTATAGATAACAAGCGGGCCATCCCATCTCTTCCCTCGACCCCCATACCGTCTATGAGCCTAGCGATTGATCTACCATTGGTATGGGTCGGACATTTGTCTTTGAGCCACGTTGATTCATATTATATAATTGATGTGGGGCTCGTATACCTTAATCTCGCACGTCAGCCGATAAAAATATGCCCCGCGACCACTTCTTGGATAAAGTTTCTTGGGAAACAAAAGGGCGGGTCAGGTACCAGACTTCTTTATATTATAATGTGATATAGTGGGGTAGTTAGCTGTTGCGCTTTCTCAGCGCCAGCTCCACAAGGCCACCGCGGTCATGTACCTAGTCATGGCTGTTGCCTGGTTCTTGCTCCAGTACTTGCTCGGTACTGCACTGGCAGCTCCAATGCCACAATATTTGGAACTCCTGAGCAATGCGTTTACGACACTCACGTTGACAGTGGCTACACCACCAGCCTTAGTCGTGAGCAATCCTTATACCACGATTACTATTATGGAAGGTGTTATTGCTACTGTAGATCCGGTTACGACTACAGCCCTTTCACCATCGATTCTGGATCCTCCACAAGCAGATCCTCCAGTTCCTATCACCGCTCTTTCAGCTATAGTTGCTCCAACTTCGAGTGCTGTAACCAACCCTCCTGCTGCGTCAGTAACGCTTCCACCAAGTACAATTCCAGCTGCAGTAGCTCCGATCACTCCAGTTGCTGTGATCCCTCCTATAAGCAATACCACATCAATATTCGTCGCTCCTGGGCCAATCGTATTATCTTCAGCAGCTTCGTCTTCGGATCCAGGCCCCATACAAACGCAGCCTCCATTGAACCCACTTAATACGACAGTCATTTTCTCCAGTACTGGAATACCAGTTGCTATCCCGGCAGCGTCACCCTCGAACCCGATTGATTCGACAGTCATTTCCTCCAGTACCGCATTGCCAGTCGCCAGCCCGGTAGTGATACCCTCGAATCCCCTTAACTCGACAGTCGTTTTCTCCAGTACCGGACTACCAAGTGCTTCTCCTGCACCCATTGTAGCATCACCACCAGTCGTTACCGCTCCCTCAGCATCTAATTCAGCAATCCTGATCACTGCCACAAACGTAGCCTCAAATACAGCTCAGTCTCAATTCAACGTGATTCTCAACAGTAATCTGGCAGCTATTCCCAGCGGTATCTATAAGTAAGCCCCCCATAATTGAATTCATTCTTCATGAGAACCAGAACGGAGAACAAAAAAAAAAGAGTACTGACACCCACATAACAGCCAAGCACCAGTCCCTAGCATCACAATCCCCCTCCCCCTCATCTCCAGCTTCCCCGCCGCAGCCAACCCCACCGCCAACGCAGACGGTTCTCACCAAACAATCCCCTGGACCGTTCCCGGCACCAACGTAACAATCATAGCAACAATGGCCACCCCCAACGAAGCCCCCGCCATCTCCGCCACCTCCTACGAATACACAATCGACTCAATGCAATACTACATCTCCGGCGTCATAAACACCACCGGCGGCGGCCCCCTAAACGCAACCCAAGATCCTTTTTACTGGGACATCGGCTATGGCTGCTGGGTGGAATTCAATTCCAATCCTTCCCTGGGGGCTAGCGGACAGCAATTGCTCACTTATAGTGTCATATATAATGCGCTGCAGGGGATAAAGGAGTCTTTACTTATAAATGGGTGGTGGTATTTGGCTTTTATTGAAATCAGAGTCGGGCCTCAAGGGCAGGTGGTGGGATACGCGACTATTTCTCCGAGTTTGGCTCCGAAGGGGAGTGTGCCGATTACGAATATTGATGATGCGTTGCAGGCGCTGGAGCAGCCTGTTGGGGCTTCGGCGAGCGCGGCGCCGGCTGGTTCTCAGAGTGCGACGCTTGTTCTTCCGGGTGCGACGGGTGCTACGCAGGCTGCTGGTAATGATGCACATAAGCGTCGGTAGTGGCGTTGGGCGTTGAGCGTTTGAAGGGTTCTACCCTGTCGTTCTAATTGCTTGGTGACTGTTGCATTTTGATGGGTGTGTAGTAGCTCTTTGTTGATGTACTCGTAACCGTTTTATTAGAGTTATGTACATAGCCCCTCCTAAACCTTTGGTTTAATTGAATATGTTCTAGCATGCCGCATTGAAGGAATCTTACGGCTTCGTGTCGATAGGATCCCTCGACACTCAAGGTTATAGAAAGAAAGCATAGAAGATGGCGAGGCAGTCTTAAACAATGTTATTAAATGCGTAAGAAAATTGCAAGATATCTATGCTGGTATCTCTACACGCATGCTTTTTCATGACAATACCGGTCCAACGCCTTATAGCACAGTCATGCTACCTTTACCAAGCAGCTCCAGCATCGAAATCAAATCTCGTTAACTCCTTACCAGCATCTTCAACATCCTTCTTCGCCTTCATGCGCATGTAAAAGATGGGACAATCCTTACTCGAGCAAATGACCTCACAATGCATGCTCCCCTGACAACGCTGACACTGGGTCCAGAGCCTCCCGAAGCTAACCTCCAATTCAGACACCTTCGTTAGTGTCTTGGTGTATAATTCTCCTGTACGTGGGCGACAATTGCTGCAGACTGCACCCGCCATTTCATCGGCACCAACGAGCGGCTTCTTGCAGCCCATGCATGTCTGGGTCTTCTTCGCGAACTTCATGAGCCCGCCGAGCGTGGGGGCTGCAACGGAGATGGAGCGGGTATGCTCGCCTGTGAGGAGCTGGCCGGCTTTCTTCTCACCTAGGATAGGGTCGAAGATACGTCCTAGCGGTTTCGCTAGCTGATTGTCGAGATAGTACTTAGTGTCGATGGGAATGTTATTCTCGAGAACGAATATAGGATCTTCAGATCTCTCGTAATTCTTGGCGCCACCAGCGCCTTTGACAATAACATAGGCGACACGATCGCCTAAAGTGGGTGCAGAGCCTGCGTCGCGCTTCTTCATCCGCTCTGCAAGCTCAACGTGAGCCTGTTTGGCAGTGTAGTCGGATTTTGACAACGCTTTAGTGATGACCAGTTTCGACATGTCGATTTTATTCTGAAGGAGATCCGATATGGTGTCTTTGACGTAACTATATAAAATGTTTAGCTGGTAAACTCAAACTCGGTCAAGCCAAGGACGTACTCTTGAGCACCCTGGACATCTCGATCTATTAGGATTTTGCGGAGGATTGTTTCAATTACGTTCTGGACCAGACGGCAATTGTCTCGTCGCACCGTTTCAATGCCTTTGCTGTCCATTTTGTCATATTTGTCGGCATTCGTCCAATAGAGCCCAGCATACCGTTTCTTGTTGATGAGAAGATATGGATAATAGACCTTCTCGAATTCCAGTTTGATCGGCTTGATGAAGAATTCCTTTGACACATAAGCAGCGGCCTCCTCGCCCAGCTCCATGGCTCGTTTTAGGTCATTGGGACCAAATTTCACCATCACTGAATCGGTGTCGCCGTAAATCACCTCCGCATCATGTGAATACCCATTGGCGACCCTATATCGTTTTTCAACCTCTTCCTTGGTCTTCTCAATCATCTGCCGCCCGTAACTCGTCGTGCTACTCGCAATGGCGAGACAAGGCAGCTTCCCTACTGTTGCGCCTGTAATTCCATACACACTATTAGCGCTTATTTTCAGAGCCAATTGTCGACCATTGAGGACAGCTTTCTTGAACGCGTCAGTCTCTACAGCTAGCTCCTTCTTGGCTCGTTTTCTAGCCCCCAGCAATTCTTCGAGAATCTGTGTGAGGAGACCTTTTCTTATTTTGGCCGTGCAGAACATGTCACCATTTGGCGTGACAATGTAGTCCTCGCCTTTGACCAGGTTCAATTTCTCAACCGCTGTCTTGTTGAGTAAAGTGGTATAACAGAGATTATGCGCTTGAATGATACTAGGATATAGTGATGCGAAATCGAGTGTAGCAATTGGAACGTCGTAATAACCTCTAGTGGGCTCGATAACAGTCGCCCCCTCATATTGTTCATCAGTTGCGTCGCTTCTCAGATTTGGAATGACAAGATGTTGCTCTAGCGCTTTTCGGAAAAGTTGACTTATGAACTTGACTTGCTGGCCTCTTGCAAGTAGATAATTGAAGGGAACTCCTGTGACCCTTGCCATCTCTGTGTAGTTGACAAGGCACATTAGCTTGTCCATCAGTCTTTGTGGTAGAAAAGCATCTTTAAGACAGTAGACTGCTAATCTCCGCCTGGACTCTGGGGTTCCGTTAAAAAGTTCAGTGATCATCGTATGATGTACATCCTCCTTCTGCTCCCCCAGAAAATGTGCGCAAACCGAGTTAAGAGTGTAACTTCGTAGTTGATGGTCGCGTTGTATCAATTGAAGCAAGTCCAATTGCAGACGCCCGTTGGTGTTCGTAGCCTTGGTATCTCTATTACCCATCTGCTTACTAGAAAAATTCGTTTCCTTTGCCTGCGATTGGATGCTCTTTAACCTCGTCCAGTAGGGGAATTTCGTGCACTTCAGATGTCTTGCTCGATCTAGAAGATAAGGGAAATCAAAATTGGCAATGTTGTAGCCTATGATGACGTCTGGATCAACCTTTTCTAGAAAATCCCTCCATGCCATAAGCATCTTATCCTCTGCATCGAATTCGAAGATCTGGGTATTTACGATCAGGCTACAAGTGTCAAGACAAAAGACGTTGCGTACGAATGGTTTCGGGTCACCGTATCTCGTTACTACGTTGGCGATCTGGATGACAGGATCTTGATTGGCTTCCGGGAAGACACCTTTGCGGCCAGCGCACTCGATGTCAAAGGAGAGAATTCGTAACGGAGCCATCTTTGCCCATTCGCCATCATTCGGATAAGCTATCAGGTCTCGGTAGTGGACATATGCTTCTATTTGACAGTTGGAATGCCGGTCTCGATAGGGAATCATATGGTATTTAGAATGAGGTGCTTCAACCCACGACATCCCTGTGACCTGCAGTGGCGTGTTAGCCTTGTACAGGGGTCCTCATCTGACGAGCTCACTCCTGTGTCAATCATGAACCTTAGAACATATTGTATACTGTCGAATGTTAAGATACCACCATCTACTCCCTTCCACATCTGCTTGTAATTCATGTTGCCACCTTCGATCGTGGTCCGTAGTCTGTTGATAAATTTAGGATCGGTCACGGTGATTTTCAAATATGGACTCTGCTGATTGCCTTGGAAGCCGAATAAATTTTCTCGCATCACCATTTGAACGGAATGGATCGCAGGTTGATGTTGTGCAAGTTGGGTCTCGAGGTATGCTTTAAAGCCTTCCGTGTCCGTCTTCGCAAAAGAGACTGGGGCAGCAACATAGAGGTAGTGGAGAAAGTCGGTGACGTGCAGAAGCACTGAGTGGCCGGTCTAATGTTGCGTGAACGGTTAGTATATTTCAAAGCTGGAGACGAGCAATCCTCACTTCAGTCACCCCGAACAGCTTGATGGTCGTTTTCCCTCCATGCAGCGTCCCCTCTTCCGCCTCGATCTGCTGGAAGCAAAGACTATCTGTGTTCTCATCAAAGTCGTGCAAAGGGGGCCTGTCCCACTGCTGGTCTTTCTCTGAATTTTGTTGCTTTAGTCCACTAATATCCTGTGTCAATTTCTCCAGTACCTCCTCCTCAAATTGGCTCTTTGGCTGGCTCGAGCCTTGTTTTTTGCCATTCTGGCTGAGTTTGAGTCTCTTCGATGGTGAAGATCCGGTCTCGAGCTTCCGTCTCTTTGCTGTTTTCGGAGAGGTAATGGGTAGGTTGGCGTTGCGGTAGGCGTTCGTCGAGTCCGCCAGCACTCTCTTCGGCGCCGGAAGAGTTGCTGCAGGCATTTTGAGGGATTGTGGGTTGTAAGTTTCCAGCGGTTCAACAAAAGGTGTCTGGAAAGGGTGCTGGTGGGGCGCGTCATAAAGCGCGTTGGAGCTAATTACGTGAGGCACTTCCGCGCTAGCTTTTTGCTTCCCGCAAATCTCCCCGCCCTAGTCGAGGCAATATTGGACCTAGAAAGTACCACATACAAATCAGAATGAAATGACTAATATCGACCGAGAGGTGGTGAGAGCTCGTGTAACCTTAATACGGGTATGCGAAGCTTTTCCTCTATTGCTTCCATGTGGACGCAATTGAACATATTACCCATGCTTTAATGTAGGTATTGACACATTAAACGAGACTGGCCTCATACCGTAAGGTGAAAAAATTGACAATTTTGTAACTGAACTGAACGTAACTTGCCATCGTCTCATAACACTCGAGGACTAAGTATATGTCATCGAAACAGTGGCTGTCGTAAGGCCTTATCCCAAACACCCCATGCCTTTGTTCCAACGCCTTGCCCCATATCTGCCATCGCTATGCGTATATCTACTGCAAGATTCTGAAATAAAAAGGCTCAACGTCAAACGCACAACGCCTACTGCCGACTTTATAACATATCCTTCAAGTTTACGGGAAGTGGCCCAATGAAAAGATCCCGTTTGCTAGGGCTCGTCGTGTTCTGGGTGGTCGTGCTCAATTGTCCAATATCACACCAATTCTTGATGTTCTGGACATCCATTAGTAATGTTGGGACAGAATTTAATCGAAAGATCAGGACTTACGATACAGCTCAAATACTTACACCAAGAACACGTCGTTGGGTTCGCCTTGTAGAAGTTTTTGAGCAATACGATGAAGACAACGAAAACCGTTATTAGTGCGGCCACTCGGACCAACCACCATAGCCACCAGAGGGGTTTGCGGCCTTTGAAGAAGCCTGCCGGCTCCTTGACGAAGGCTTTCGCACCGCTCACGGTATCATTCTGCCTCGCGGCTCTAACAGATGCGTAAGGCGGTAGGTCCGCACCGACCCTTTGACGTAGAACCTCCGGTGAGTGTAGGATACAGATACCCAGCACCAGGCCCATTAGGAACCCGCCTATATGTGAAAAGTTATCCAACCCTGGTAGAAGGCCCAGCGCAAATGATATAACGATGTCAAAGCCTAGCCAAGCAAGATCTACCCACGGTGACCGACGTTCTCCCCAGTGGTAAAATAAATCCAGGAGCATGAGTGCGATAATGCCAAAGAGAGACCCCGATGCGCCTGTAGATGCGATACCTTCTGCAGCAAAGTTTCCGCCCAGTACGAAGCCGAAGATACCGCTGCTAAGGTAGACTACGAAGAAACGTAGTGGTCCAATCTCCAGTTCCATCTCAGTTCCCAACATGATCTGTAGCAGCATATTGAATGCAATATGTATGAAGCCCGCGTGCAAAAACATGGGTATAATAAAGCGGAACCATTGATTTGGTGGATGTGATTGACTGTATGGTTTGTCACCAAACCCACAAAGTTGGTTGATTTGGCATTGATTTGATGGATTGTTCAGATCTGAGGATGTCGAGTTTGGGCATGGCCATTGGATAGTAGTATTTAGGCCTTGAGGTGTATTGCGCATACATGGAACGTAGCGGGCGCCCATGTTGATGAGAACATACGGTGAGGGACCGATCATTGGGTTGAATGAAGGATGAGTCTCTATGGGCGTCTTTGTGAGGGTACCTAGGCATGTTAGAGCCAACCTATACAATTGTACGAATCATATGCCTACCATTCTTGGCCAATTCCGCAATGAATACCACTACTTGTATGAAAGTGAAGATGTAGACCACCCATGGCTGCTTCCGCGCAAAGAATCCCTTTTTCTGTCTCTTTCGACCAGGGTTTTGCAGTGGCCTATCTATGACTGTAGGATCATCGGGCAAGAGATCATGCATTGGCATTCCCGAGTCGCCTTTGTCAGGATACTGGCGCAATGGTACGTCATCTGAGAAAGGATTTGGTTCATATTCTCTTCCACCACCTCCGGAGGAATAATAGGGTGATGGAAGGCTTTGTTGGCTTTGTTCAGCGTAGGGATGGTAGCTGGAATCTTCAAAGGATGAAGTCATGTATGAAGGTGATGGGTGAGCGGGTTGTGTGTTGTAAGCCGTATACGGTTCTGGGGGCAGGGCCTTGTTAGGAGAGGTAGGGTTTGAGCGTCTGCCGGTGCGACTTGGAGAAGGGTTATAGTAATCGTTGGCTGCCATGTCTGGCAGTCCGAATGTCTGATGCGATGGATCGAAAATGCAGGAAGAGTCGACCTTTCTATGGTTTAATCGAAGCAAGGCTATCTATCTCGTAAATGAAGCTCGTGTGATGGGGCCAGGCTTAGCTTGGTGCGGCGAAATGAGCGGCTGAACAAAGGCTTGACGCAATTGGGGGGATAACACGCGACAGCAGAAGAAGAGACGAAGAAGAGACTGTGAGTATTGCTTCCATGAAGAAAGAATACAGAATTATGGTAGGGCAAGACGCGCGAAGAGTGAATGTTCATCGTACATCGTCCGGAAATAGAAACTCTCCTACGCAATTCTTAAGGGCGGTGTTCCTCCTGGAATGCCAAGACCAGAGTCGCCGAGCAGGCACGGGCCAATCAACATCAATGACGTTTTAAGTGGCTTAGCTCTACAGGGCTGGCAGCAGTAGGTACCTTACAGAGTAGCATTCGAGCACTCCAACGACCTCAAAACAACACAATTTCTTTTTTCTTCTTCTTCACTCATTACCCCTTCTGTATACTATTCCTAAATACCTCGTGGACCCTTCGTACATAATAGTGCTAGACTGGGGCTCCTTCTTACATTTTGGCGCATCTCCAAGGCTTCTTATCATGGGCCCATAGGTAGTCTTTCATCCTAACGTATGAGAATAGGATGACAGCTCTTTCATCGACGCCTTCGCCTCCATCGTCACCGTCACCTATGAAACGACGCCAAAATGGTTGGGCGAAAACCTGCGAGCGTGCTTGCTGCCAGACCATTACACACTTCCCTCTTGCCTTTGTCTACGGTTTGACTACTTGGGCGGTATGGGTTGAAGTAGGGATAGGCTTCGGCCAGGGCACCAAAGGCCGGATTCGTATGGAACATGAGTCTGGTTTGCTTGATTTCGTGGTACTGATGAAGTGTCAGGCTCCTTCACCTCCATCCTTGGCATCGTCCTCTACTTTCTCCTGAACTGGTGCTATACTACCGCTGTCTTTACCGATCCGGGGTCTTCTCTCGTTTCTGCCAGTCATTCTGGCTACTCCCACCTGCCCACCCATGAACCCTCCTCCCATCGAGATGCTCCCGCCTTCACAGTAAAATCTACCGGCGAGACCAGGTTCTGCAAGAAGTGCAAGGCTCGGAAGCCAGACCGCGCCCATCATTGCTCGACATGTGGACGATGCGTGCTAAAAATGGACCATCACTGCCCTTGGCTGGCTACCTGTGTGGGGTTGCGAAATTACAAGGCTTTTCTGCTTTTCCTCATATATACATCGGTCTACTGTTGGCTTTGCTTTGCGCTCACGTCGACCTGGCTTTGGAGTCAAGTCTTGAATGAGCCTCAATATACCGACGGTCTCATGCCCATCAACTATGTCTTACTTTGCGTCATCTCGGGAATCATTGGATTGGTGTTGACGGGCTTTACAGGCTGGCATATAAGCCTCGCCTATAGGGGTCAAACTACGATCGAATGCTTGGAGAAAACAAGATATTTGAGCCCATTAAGGAAGACCATGCGAGGTCAGAATTTCGGGCATGCAAATGGTGATGGCGGCCAGAGCTACGGGCAACAACTGGCTGAAATACACGCAAACGCACTGCCAGGTGTCACAAGGCCGGAAGAGGGGGAAGCAATGCTCGCGAATGATGATCTTGAGGCTGGTTCAATGCCAAACGCTAAGAGATCGCTACAGAGGAGTTACAATGCAAGGGAACGATCCAGGGAACGTGAAAGGTATGAGGACTATCTTGATGAGAAAGACTCAGAAAAGTTGCCAAATGCTTTCGACCTAGGATGGCAGCGCAATCTGTTGCATCTTTTTGGGGATAGGCCTTTACTGTGGTTTTTGCCATTTTGCAATACCTCAGGAGACGGATGGCACTGGGAACCGAATGTGAAATGGTTAGAGGCTAGAGAGGCTATACGTCGACAACGCGAGGATCAGTGGCAAGAGGAGCTCAACAGGGGGAGGTCAGAACATGGAAGTCCTCAGCGTGTACATCATGGGTACCCCCAAAAGCGGCCTGGTAAGGAAGATTCCGACCGGCATTACCTGACGACATCCAATGGTGTGATTACCGTACCTGGGTCTGGCACAAGATCGCCAAATAAAGCTGATCTCATCCTTGGTAGAACTGACGAGTACTTTGATCGAAGCTTTGACGAGGGTAGTCCGTCGAGTAGAATGTCCATGAAAACACTCAGGCGGCGGGGAAGCTTTAGTGGCAGCGATGACGATGACGACAACTACATTGTTAGCAGCGAGGATGAGAGAAGAATGTCCAGAGCATCACCACCCAGCGCACATCAAAGAGCTGAGAGCGGAGGACAGAAGCGGGATTGAGCCTGCAAGAAGTGATGTATGTTTCATGAAACCTTGACTTATCGAGCAATTTTTGGAATTCAGCTTCAGGTATATGCAGACCCCATGGGTTGTACAACACTTCACGCACTATAGAATATGGAGGTATGGTGCATGCAATTTTGGAAAGGTGGACCAAGGGTAGTTGCCCATAGATGCATGTAGGTTGGGAATCCTTTTTGGACGCTCAGTTCGAGCTCATCATTCTTGGTAAATCTGAAACTGGCATTCGAAAGGTCTAATATTCTTTTGGATCCGACTAGCGCGCTCCAATGCTCCACAACACGTGAGTCACACGTGGCAACCACGCCACGGGCAGTATATCAGTCCGTCGGGGTCTCACGAGCGACTGACACATCTTCAACAATGCGCTGTATACCAAGCACTTGTATTTGTTGTGGTGAATGTTTGAAGTGCCATCCCAAAATGGAGGGCGGCCTTAATTGCAGGCCAGAAACTGAAAGGACTTGTCCAAAATTAAAGCCAAAGTCTCAAAAGTCAACAAAACGGAAGCTTTCGCAATGCCACGAATCCAATTCCCCCCGTCCCCTAGCCATGAAAAAAGCAAGATATCACCCATACCTGTCCCAGCTTGGACATATCCCAAATACAAAACCCACCACAGCGTTTCCATACGACTCATGTCCGCCATGTCCTACTCAGCGACCTTACCCATTTGAACATTTCGCATATCCCCAGCATACGGCTGTTCCTTGTTCCCCGCAGGACGAGTGCGCGGACACCCTACTTCCACACCAACTCAACAGTCATTGCGTCAACACATGGCAAGCGAACCTCAACATTCCCCACATCCTTCAGGATGCGGCTCAACCTTCAAATACATCCCCAAGTCCTGCCACCCAGGGTCTCCATCATGGTCCGACCACTGGCGTTCACCTCTGGGTATCAGCTCCTCAACCCACGATACATGACACTCTTACTAAGCGACGTAGACTCCACTTAACACGTTGGCCCATAACACCGGAATTGCGTTCGAGTAGTCATTGCGTGGATACTTCTACTGGCACACCGGGAACGCATGAGAATCTTGAGTGCACTGTGGAGGATTTAACTACGATGCATAGCTCGAGCAGTGATGGAAACGGAATCTGGTGTCCTGTATGTGGGGCACTGCTAGGGGTGGCATGTAGTGGACATCATGGCATGATTGAGGTAGATGGTGGTGGATGAGAGATGTGTGATCTGCTTTGCGAAGATTTTGAGGGATGATAATGACTTGAATACTATCTTAAGCGTTGGCGTTGGAGGAACGATAACTCGTCGGGTTGGCTTGTGTTAAAGAGCCAGCAGTATGAAACAATCCTTAGACAAACACAAACATTAATCATGCCCTTCCGGCTAAAGTCCATGACCATCTCTTTCAAACCCCATCCTTACCGATCTCTGATTTAAGTACAAGAGATACTTGAGGAGAGGTATGCTGCATGCTAGAGCCATGCACCCTAACGTTCTAATCCTCATGTCTGCCAAAGAGAAAGCGTCTCCTTTGAACAATGTAATAAACTACAACAATCGCATACCCGCAAGCCAAATCATTCCACAAACTCCCTCACCTCCTTCATCCCTAGCAAATAGTTAGGAAAACATACTCATCGCACATCCCATTCACCACCCACATACCCACTCTCAAAGAAAGTATCAGCCTCAATCACTACGATCACACACCAAAAAAACCAATCAACATCAACATCAACATCACATACACGGTGAGACACATTTACATAAATCACCTATTCTCATAACATTGCGCAGTTTGACTTTTTGAACAAGATATGATAATATATAAGTGCCTCAAGACCCGTTATGAAAGCCACTAGACTACACAACCCTCAAAGCCCCATTCAACCTTCCATACGCGCCACTGAGGTGAAGGGAAGGGTGAGGAAGTACGGTGTAATTGGAAAGAAGACCCTCAACGCCATGTATGAATACTAAATTAACGCCGTGATATGATCAATGCCTGCTTGCTCGCTTTTAAGGTTTGAGTTGAGAGGAGATGTTGTAAATGTTGTTAAGAGATTCGTGTGACCACCATCTTTCCCATCTGCACCATCGTAGGGGTATCCATGCTCGTTTAATATATATGCCTGAAGTAGATGGGAGGTGTGCTCTGCTCTGCTCTGATGGACGGAGGAGGCGGTTACATAATCGTGCAGCCGTAGGCGGGCGTACCTAGTAGGAGAGGGATTGTTAGTGAGCTCTAGGCATTGAGTTGAGGAAATGGAGGACCTACCGTTGTCGTATTCGTCCTGAGGCTGCGGGACTTCGGTAGGAGCAGCGGTCGTGGTGGCGAGGGGGATTGGGTTCATGGTGATTGGCGTGTGAGAGGATCGGTGAGCGCGGGATTGAGTTGTTGGGTGAGGGGGTTGGGTTGGGTTTGAGTGAGAGGTCTGGGGAGGGATGTTAGGGATTTCTGGTAGAGGTGGCGATAGGTACTCAGAAGGGGACTAACCTGTAAGCTTGAAGTGTGTGTGAGAGGATGAGTGGGCTCGGTATTGAGTTGTTGGGTAAGCTGTTTGGTCTGTATTTGAGTGATAGGTCTGTCGAGTAATGTTAGAGACTTCCAGTGGAGTCGACTATGATGATAGTATGTAAATAAGAGGATATTTACCTATGAGCTTAAAGTATTTGATCAAAGTAGAGACGAGTATGAGACGAGGTGGATGGTTGAAGGTAGTTGTAATTGTTGGAAATATTGGCGCGGGGCAACGAACATCAGCTATTTATTTACTGTCCAACTTCAATGACGAAATTGACAATGTCGCAATAAAGAACTCGGTAGTGATCTCGATCATCAATGTGATAGGAAGCTTGGTTCTCCGTGGACACTTCTGTGCTTAGATTGGTGCACACTGATACCGAGTCCTCGAAGACTTTGCGTGTTACCATTTGTCGAGACCAGTTCTTAGTCTTTGTTGACCCTACGTAAGTCTTTGTACGCTCTTAATATTGTTGGTTCATGACCTTCATATTGTGGGCACCGATCTGAAAGAAGAGCATGGCCGTTGGCGTCAGTGAAGCAAGTGATCTTGCTTATCTCCTTTGATTGGTATGTGAATGAGGAGAGCCAGAACCTGAGATCAGGGAAGAGCTCTCCGCCCTTTTGTTTGCTGAGTGCAGTGTATAACACGTGCTGAGATACACAACGCTTAAACTCGGCAGAGCTAAATCGCCGCTTTTCTCCCCACACGTGTTGACCATTTCAAGTCTTGGCCTCCACCACCATAGACTCGATAAGGGCGAAAGGAACTGGCAGACTCTTGGTAGCTTACACTTATCTAGTCCCAGCTTAGATCGACCAACACCTATAAGATCTATATGCCATTCTTGCACGTCCTCGGAATGGAGCGTGATCGCACTGGGCTTCATTGCCACTTGTAATTACGGCTTACTTCAGTATACAGGCGTCGCAGAAGACACACAGAGGCACTGATATAGGAAACTATGTTCTTGTGAAGTCGAACTTCTCAAAACAGCCGTTCTATCGAAAAGTAGTTGCGTCTCGCGGATCACTGCCCAGTTATATTGATGTTGAGATACCTGTTATGGCGCATGAGTATGAATGATGGCGACGCGAATAAAGATCCTCATTTGCAGACTGGGATAGTACCAAATCGCAGTATCTTAGATCGATTATGACATCATGAAGCAGCATCGCTGCTTCACTGCCCGCAGGCGTGCTGGCTGACACCATCCACATACGCGCGTAAGCTTCGTGAAACGCCTTCGATAACCAAATTTCATCTGCTACTTGCAAGGGTCGGCTTATGATTCTTAGAAACAAAAGCGATTGTATATTAATATCCAAGTGTGGGACAACACTATGACTGCGCGCAAGGGAGGCTGAAGACTCGAAGTCGGCTATTACCGAATCCGGCATTAGCGCCATGTTTTCTTTTACCAGCTTCGCCTAACTTGCATTGTCGTTCTTAATATTGTTCTGGTCAGCGACAAAAAAATGCCTTGTCTCGGTTGATTCTCAATGTTATGGTATCGTCTGCAATCCGTAGTTGATGCATACTGCCAATCCTTACGGGGTCCAATGATCTACAGTCAATTTCAGCGCCTGTGGCATGAAGTAATACCAGGTATTCAATAAAGCAGTGCGCCAACCCTCATATATCTGGCTCGTTGGGTTCACCTTATGTATACACCTCTTCAGTGAAAGCATTTAAGCTTAACCCCTCCTTTGCGATATTTTCCTTGATTAAAAAGAGCAACGGCATCTCCACCAGTGTCCCTTTAATTGTGCTCAGCAGCTCCTTAACCTCTTTGACTCCTTGCTCCCCAGGAGAGAACTCCTCCTCGACGACGTGGCCCCACATGTACTTCGCAGGCTTTTTCTTCCCTTCTTTACCATCAGCTTCTTCATCCGCTTCGTGAAAGTAGACCTCATAGTATTTTTGGTAATCGGCCCACGTTTTCACATCGTCATGAGGAACAGGGTGGAAGATCTTGCCAAAAGCGTACGTGTTGGTGTGGGCGCGTGTATTCCAGAAGTTTAGGAAGTTATCTGCTAGAGGATCCATGACCGCTTGATCCTCTGGAGAACCGTAGTCGTAGACGTTAGGAACCCCTACTGGGTGGAAGTTCTGATCCGGTCGCTCCATATCCTGGGGTTTCAAAAGACCGAGATGCTTGCGGAACAATTGGCGTCGAAGTGTCGCTGCAAACCTGGCAGCCTGGTATGGCTTGCCATCCATGAAAGAGTCAATAGGGTTGGGATCTTCTACAACAACAGCGATTTCTGAGTCATGAGTTCCTAGCTGCGAGCGGTCATTCATGTTGGCCGAACCAACAATGACGACTCGATCGTCGGCGATGCAGATCTGTATATGGTCAGTACGGACATATCGTACAGTATAGGAAGTCTGACCTTTGTATGGATGTAAAGCTCCTCGGAAACAAAAGCTTGGATCTCGGGATAATCCCCAGCTTCCCAAGGCACTTCACGAATATCTTTGCCACCAAGCATGTAACATTCACTCACGCTATCCCACACTCCGGTATAAAGGCCTTGTTTTCGATTCATTTTGGTAGTGGTCTGCTGATATTGTTGGTACTGTGGATGGCTTTGATGCTGACCGCTGACATCTTCGGCGGGCAATTCCACGGCTTGATCATACTGCTCTCGTGCAACGTTGTAGTCAACTCCACTCTTTTGTTCTGCTTCGCGCATAGAACCGCTGACATTGATGCGATCTAGAGGACAATTGTGTCAGTAGTTTCTTTCATGGATGGGCAGGAATCCGATGCTCGGGACTGTATGGATATCACAGGGGTTTCCTCCAACGAGAGAGGTATGATCCCAAACAAAGGCATTACAATATGTAGGACATAGCACGTTTATGCGGAAGACTTACCGTAGTTTCTCAGGTTATAGAATCGAATGTATTCAGTAGGGTCGTACCCTTCCTTTGCGATCATTTCCATAATACTATGTCCTCCGCGGTTGATCGAATTATATTGATATTCCATTATGGCTCGGGTCCCCAGACTACCTTCGTCCTTGAGATCCCCAGCAAAGCCTGGGATAGCTGGCATTATAACAATGACTTTGAACTTTTGTTGGGCTCTGGCAGCTCGAAGAATGCGCTCAACGATAGCTGCCCCAACTTTGTTCTTCACAGGCTTCTGAGCGTCCGAAGTGGCCGTGATGAAGAATTGATTTTCAATGTAGATAAAGTGATGGCTATTCTCAATGACACTGATATACGCATTGGCGATTGAATGTTCGGTGGGAACTCCATGGCTCCATTTGGTGCAGCTCCTCACAATCTGACAAGCAATCCCGGCATCCTGGAACTTGCCTTGAACCTTGCCATAGTGTTCGTTGCCGCTCAGATACTGCTTGCCTTGCTCGAACCGGCCATACATAGATTGGCCAAGACCACGAGCTTCTTCCTCTAAAGATTCACGGTGATGGTGACCGGTATGTGCTCCCATACCTTGTGCATCTTGTTGATCAGCAGATCCCTGATCCAGGCCGCGATCAGAGACTGGAGGTGGTGGGAAATAAGGCACCTGTCCCTGAGAGTTACCTTGGGGCCTAGGGGGAGGTGGTGGGTAAGCTCCATATCCCTGGGCCTGAGTAGCAGTTTGAGAGCCTGCCGGTTGATGTGATTGATATGGCTGACTAGCTGGCGGTGGCGCCGTTGTATTGTAAGGAACCGTCCCTGCCATGTTCTGGGTAAACGTGAGCCGCGAGTACCTCGTATCTTTCCTGACATCGTATTTTTCGTTATAGATGAAATTCCACCGCTCTACAAAATGCCCTCGGAGATCTTCTACCACCGGTCCGCTTAGGCTGACAGAAAGATCTGACCAGCCCATTCTTGCGCTGTCCTTACGGTTAACCTTATTATTTTCCCAGTTTGTAACATCTTGGAAGTCCATGATCCTATCAATCTTCAGCCATTTGACACATCTGAGGCTTTCCGTGGCATTTTGAGCTTACCTGGCATTGTTGTAATCCTGGCCAGGAAATACGATCTCGTCAAGGTTAGCGGGATGACAGTCAGCGAGTGGGTGCTGATTGGTGTCCCATCGACCGAAGCACAAATCTAAACCTCCCATAAAAGCAATCTTCCCGTCCACAAGGCAGAGCTTCTCATGATGGGCCCAATACAGAACTACATCATCATTCATACCATAGATGGCTTTTAAAGCATCCTCAGGTAACGTAGCTGCCGTCTTGGCACTGAGTGACAGGTGTTGCAAAGAGGAGAAGAAAGATGACTGGAGCGTTTGAGCATCGGGAAGATGGTCAGGATGTCGAAATACGGCGATGTTTGGGTGTAGATTTTCCAAGGCATGTTTTGTATGATAGGAGCAGACTGTCAGTGGCGGGACAATCAGCGGATTCTCCCTTTCGATGTGCTCAAGAGACATAAAGGTGGCGGCAAGACCCAAGCCAGTAAGGGTCTTGGTTACAACGTCGGTGCTTCTTGGGAGAAAGGAGTGTATATAGTCCGGTAGAGTGGGAGAAAGATACTTACGGGTAAGTGCCTGGGTGACTTCTTTATAGACAATTACGTTCACCTTAACACCACGTTGAGCGGCGGCTTGGAGCATGCGATCAAGCCTATATTGCTCGTTCTTTGATGGAGGTCTTCGCAGATAAAGCTCAGGTGACAGCCACCCTATTGATGAGTTAATAAGCAAAGCATTTGACAGGGAACAGAGTCCTTTACAATCCAGTATCCAAACGGATTCAGTAGCACGTTCCAAGGCTTCAGAAACCGCCCACATGTAGCCACAGCCATCAACGTACCATTTCGCATCATTCTGAGCTCTCTGCGCTGCGAAGCTTCCATAACGATGCTGGGTATTGTTGTGCGTGCCGTCATCACACTGTACTCCTACGTGTGTATGACTGTGCTTATTAGGTCCGGCGGGTCCAATATTGCTTTCTAGCTTGCTGCCAATATCCTCGACTGCATCCTTCACCTTATTTAGGAAGAAGGAGCCTAGGCCTCCCGAGGAAGGCTTCGGTTTTGATTGGCTACTCCCTTCGTACTGAGGCTGATACTTGCCACGCAACTTACGATAGGTATCTCCAATTATGCCACGCTCTCCCTCTGTCCCTTCATCGAAGTCCTCTGGATCTTCAGGATTCGCTTGTGGTGGTCCGTGATAGTCTCCGTAGGCCATCGGATCTTCTTTTCCACCATACTGCTGGCCAGCTCCAGGATCCATATTACCGTTATGAATGAGTTGGATGGGATCGCCCACCTAACACTTCACTCGCCTTATAGTGTTGGGGTGTTCAAAGGCTCGACGCAAGGTCCAGTCCAGCGGTCTTACGACGAAGTCAAGTATAATGATATGGTTGTAGGATTAAGAGGCCACAAGACACATATTCGGTGGAAAGGGTTGAAGGGCGAAATTTGGCAGGATTTTATTGTCGAGGGTGTCAGAATAAAGTGGCAGCTCAGCTGAGCTCTTGCGTTAGGCGCTCACGTCAGAACCGTATTGGTTGGTCACAACGCCGGCGACCGCCCCTTCTTTTCAGGCTGACCGACAGGAGTTGGTGATCATCAATCGACCTATCAACATCCGGCTAGCCCAAGCCACCAAAAGCGGCGGAAAAACCTCGCCTATCGACGATGGACATTGTACGGTGGACAGCCTCCTCTGCCTTCATGCTCTCAAGGAACCGATCCTGATTCTCAATGCCAAGGACTTCCACCTCTCCCACACTTTTTCTGACATGGAGTGGTCATCGGTGGGAGATTGGAGCGGAGAAGCGGACACGGCGGCACCAGTGATGGTCCCGAACACCTTGCCGATCATCCAGCCATGGTCGAAAGACCCCTCCATCCGATGATGCTACTCCGCCTTCGCCCGCCTTTGAACATATACTGACTGCATCCTCCCAATTTGTATATTATGGCCTCACTCGTCTCCAGATCATTGTCTCGAGCTTTACCAAGGAACCCTCGTATCTATACCCACTCTTTACAACCCTTCAATACCATCAGGATGGCTACCACTAGAATCGCTACCATTGACGTTAGCTGTCTCCCTCTGGTGTCCGTTGAATAATCGCTAATTACTAGATGTAGAGCACCCTCCGGGACCGCCTCCCTATGCAGGCTCATACCCTTTTCGAAGCCAAAGCAGCCAAGAATATGACCTTCGAAGATATCGCGAAGCAGCTCGGGCGCAACGAGGTGGCTGTGGCAGCTATTTTCTACGGCCAGGCCCAGACTATACCAGAGGATGTTGAGAAACTCTCCAAGATCCTGGGCATCGACCACGGGCAGCTCACCAAAGAGCTGGCTGGGTATCCTTTCAGAGGACAGGTCATGGACATGCCTCCTAGAGAACCCTTGATCTACCGTCTTTACGAGATCGTGCAAAATTATGGCTATGCATACAAGGCGGTATTGAACGAGAAGTTTGGGGACGGCATCATGAGTGCTATATCTTTCTCGACAAAGGTGGAGAAGGAGACGGACAAGGATGGGAACAACTGGGCAGTCATCACCTTGAGGGGCAAATGGTAAGTCTTCTAGACTGAATACGGAAATATGCTGGGTACTGATGCAAGATCCAGGTTGCCATTTTCCAGATTCTAGATGTAGATTTCCAATCCTAAAGATGGTATCGTTGTACATATCATTGTGATGTGTAATTTAAAGAAAAATCCCCATATCGGTTGATAAGGGATAACATGCTTGACTTGAGCCCATGGCTAGAATGCCATACGAGAAAGTGATGTTTTGCAGGGGAAAGGCAGAAAGGTGATTCCAGATATTGTCATCGATTTTTCGATTGCCAAGCCCAGAAGTCCGGGTAATGGCACAGCTGACAAGACTACAAATTCACTTCTTGCGTACAACGCGCTTGATACAAGAACCTCCAACCTAGAGACTACAAAATCCTCGAAATGTTTGTTGCCCACTGTACCTCATTCAATCATTGCGATATGGCCTTCTCGTAGCTCTGCTGTAAGATCAAGTACGCAAACTCAAGATCAATACAACGTGCTAACAGAAGCGATGAAGATCGTTATTAACAGGCACCCGAGACGCTTCCGCATCAAAGAGTACGATGGGACAGAGAAAGACTAAACGCTCTTCAAACATTTCCTCTCAATCCCTTATTAGTACAGCCACCACCGATGATCATTCTGGTCCTTTATCAAGCCCAACGACTACGAGTTCCCCGGGCTTTCATGAGGTTCTCCTTACGACCACGGGCACTACGAAATCACGCCACCAGTACCAGCTCGCGTACTGAACCGTCCGAAATCATCGACCCTAGAGATCTCATTCAAGACGAGCTCTATCTACTGACACCTACACGCCATCGGTCTTCCTCCCAAGCTATACCTTTTACATTCAGAGGCCTTGTGCAATCACCGTCTGGCAACGAATTGGGGGCAGAAGAATTCATCATGCATCCAGATCGCCCACTGGCGATGTGGGAGAGGCAGGAGAGGGTGTTGCAAGCGACGAGGGAAGGAATGGAGAGATTCGAGATGGAGAGCCGGATGGGAAGTCATAGCCCTTTGGGCACGCGTATTAGTCCAACACCTCAGCGAAAGTCGAGGAGGTGTTGGTGGCGTTGCTCTTGCTTGTGTTGAAAGGCTTTGAGAGCTGATATGCTTCTGATGGAATCCGACAAACGATTACGCGTTGTAGGTATCCTATACCGGATATTGAAGAGAGTTTTGTCTGTACTCATTAATGTGAAAGTCATCAAGCCATTCTAACACCAGAAACCGACCCGGTCCACATGGCCTGCATAACATGATCGTAATTGTTCCAACGTCATTTAGTTTACTTGAAATGTGACAGATTGTTGCCTAAGGAATAGTGGAAAAGAGATATTCACTTACCTTGATCTCTTCACTCTGTCACCAACCGAGTGTCGACCTCCCTCCTCAACTCAACTCATCTTTATCACTCCAAGCAACGCCAAATACAATCAAACCCTCTACTTACAACATCCATCCAAGACCCTTCAAGATCGTCGTCGTAGCCATACCAGCTACCGCCTGCATACTCAAGTCGGGTGTCTCGGTGAATCTCAGTACCGATCGACTGACTGAGTCGTTCATCTCGATATTTGTTCAACGACAACCAGCTTCAACACAGACAAAGTGAGAGGACTTATCACCTACGATGTCATTCTTCGAAGAGAAATGGGACCCAACTGTTCGCAAGAATCTTCCTCCACAGGTCAATGCGTGGAGAAATGGTCAAGTCAACACTGCGAGTTCTCCTGGCTATACGGAGAATGCTCGAAAAGCCCAGAGCTCCGCTTCAGGTGCAACTATTGTGAATGGCAAGATCATGAGGGCCGTGCATGCTAGGCCTAAAGAGAACTTGCCTTCCAATGTACATGGCTTCCACAATACCGAGAAGGCAGGACAGTGGGTCAAGCAAACAACACGTCCCAGTGCCTCGGCCTCTCACATGCCTCCAGCAGGTCGGCCAAGTTCATCAGCATTGTCTGATGTTTCTTCGTCCACTGTTCCTGGGCGTTCTACAAGCACGGCAGCGTATGCAGGATCAACGAGTCGCCTTTCGGGACCTGACTTCATTCCAAATGCCCAAAGCCCATCAAAACATGATACAAAGAGTCGAGGCTCGTCAAAATCCGTAGTCTGTCAACCATCCTCAAAGACAGCCCCCCAACGTGCTACTAAGGAACAGGAGACACCATCATCCACTGGGCACAATAGTCAGACCTCATCATCTGAAGCTCACAAGATGCTTCCACCCCATCTCCGAGGTCTAGCAGCGACTAATACGACGGCAAATACTTCGGTCAAGAACGGGGAGAGTGAATCGCCCGGTAAGATGGATGCCGGCAGGGTTTCAAGACCCATCAAATATGAGAGCAACTTTCCATGTACATATGAAAAATGTACCCGTGGCTTTATGAACAAGACAGCTTTCAACCGTCATAAAGAGAAGGAACATGACTATTGCCGTGTTTGTGAAGAAGACTATGAGGATGGGGACAAATTGTTCGAACACAAGATGAGTAGCATGAATCACATATGTTGCGGTGTATGTGGACAGGATTTCAATAGCGAAGGGGGGCGTGACAAACACGTGCGCCAGGTGAGACAAATTGATACATATGTTTAGGTGACTTTGCTGATCCTTTCAGTTGCACCCTACCCTACAAGAGGTCGTATGTCCTGGTTGCGGATTGATTTTTGAGAGTGGTCACGGCCTAATTGCCCATATCTATGGCAATCACTGCAAGACCCGTGACGGTGACGTGTCTAACCGCATGAACGAATTGAATTTCAGATCAATGCGAGCTGCAGCAGCCGTTTACATGGATAGATTGTCGCACCGCCCAAGCAACACAGCTGCACTAATTGCTGCAATGCAACCACCAGAGATCGGAGATGGCCTATCTACTACCCAGTCTATTAATGGAGGTGTTCCTGTGCCATCTCACCTCATGGACGACGATTATCCTGATGATAAGTCGACAGGACTCCCTTCAGCCTTGATCGAAGCCCCAAAGAAGGCCTATGATGGATCTGATACTATGGCCGAATGGCCTACAATTGAGCAGAGTATGCAAAAAGGCAAGGGCAAGGAGGTAGATGTCATCAATGGATTGAGAGAATTGAGCATAGGCCCTTCGAATGGTCACCAGTTGAAAGGTCCTGCGCATGCAGGTGCCTTGACCATGTACGAAAAGCCCATGCCCAAGATTGGTCAATGGTCTACACCTACCATGCCTTCCGAGTCCGACCCCCAGCAGCTCATCAGAACAGACTGGGACGCTTTCGAATTCGTTCGTAACTTCAGTGGCGAATACGACTGCCCATTTGTCGCATGCAAGTATGTATTACCCAGAGCTTGTCCACTATCTTGTTTCTGTCGATCTTCTAACTTTTTCCAGAACGACATACCTTGAAATCAACGATCTCAAATGGCATCTGACTTCCGGATACCACCAAGGCACCGAGCCACGTTGCATGAAGTGCTTCAAGACCTTCAAGACTGTTGCAGGCGTTGTAGCTCATATGGAACGAAGCGAAAAATGCCAGATCCGGGAAACCCTGACTTTCGGCAATGTGCTTCACGTTACATCCGGAGGCTTCCTTGGAGTCAGTGGTCGTAATGCCGACGGATCCATCAAAATTGAAGTTCCTGATGTCAAGGAGAAGGATCGTTTCATGCTGAGCTACGAGGGTGACGATGATGAAGACGAACTCGCGTTCAGACCTAGCTTCCTGCCGCCGCCTCTTCCCCAGCAGGGAGAATCCTTGGCGCAGTAGCTTCTCCACTGGGAAGGAGGAGTGGTGAAACTCAATGATTGCACATTATCCAAAAGAGCATTTTTACAACAGAAAAGAAACTACTTTGCGGAGGGATTTAAGGAGGATTGCTGGAACTGAATGATTGCAGATTTTTCAAAAGCGCATTATCACAATAGAGAAGCAGTTACTTCGGGGAGCGATTTCTTCAGGGAAAACGGGCAAAAGGAGCTTGAAAATACTTTGGGGGGGGATATTCTTCATAGAAAATACATGACTCAGCATAAATTACTGATCTAATCCCCACTTGGCACCCCAACTCAGCCTCGCGGCGGACCAAGATGCCAACCACTAGATTTGGTAGATACTCCATTGCTCAATAGCCTTTCTTAGCTGCGAGACAAACAAACATAAAATCATCAATTTGCAATCTTATCAAGTACCACCTAAATCGATCAGATACTTACCTATCCCAGTTCCATTACTCAGCATAAATTACATAAGGTAATTCTCCACTTGGCAGCCAACCTCAGCCTCGCGGCGGACCAAGATGCCAACAATTAGATCAGATACTCGATAGCTCAATAGCCTTCTTAGCTGCTCGAGAAACAAACAATAAAACCATCAATCTGCAATTTCATCAAGTACCACATAAGCCGCATCAGATACTTACCTATCCCATTCCCATAACCCAACGTAAATTAGATCAGGAAAGTCCCCGCTTGGCAGCCAAACTCAGCCTCGCGGCGGACAAAATTGCCAACAATTAGACTAGATACACGAGATAGCTCAATAGCTTAGCTGCGAGATAAATAAATATTAAATCACTAATTTTGCTTTTATTTGCTATCTAAATTGCTTATTCTAATAAAAAATACCCAGAAACAAGAATTCCGAAAATTTAACTTAGGCCTTTCAATGGCCTCCCTTTTTAAACCTTTAAAAATTCCATAATGAGTGTGGCTGTGGTGTAACTTAGGCCTTTTGATGGCCTACCATTGTTATGTAACCCTGAAGAGCGAATCCCATAATGAGTGTGGTTGTGGTGTAGCTTAGGCCTTTGGATGGCCTACCGTGTTTGATTTTAAAGATCCCCTTGAGCAGCAGATGGTGAGTGTGGTGTGGTGTTGGATTATTAGTGAATGTTTGTCGTGGAGTTGTGATGGGGGAAAGGAATGTGCATGTAGAGTTCTGCGCGTTCTGTCACTCGTCGTCGTCGTCCTCCTCGTCTGATTTCGCGTTAAGGATCTTTTTCTTGTGGTATTGTATGCAAGCCCTGGCACTCCTGTAACGCTTATCTACGTCAGAAACTTTTTGAGAGATCGTCTTCCACGACACGTTCTTTTCTGCGAGCTCCTTGAGTTTGACCCTCTCCTCCTTCGACCATTTTGGTGCCGCCTGGGTGGGCTGCCCACGATGAGATTCCCAGCGCCGACGACAGTCGTCAGGGTCGCGAAAGTACCCGTCCTCCGCCAACATTCTGCGAGAGATTTCTTCAAAATTCATATCTCCTGTTGGGAGTTTCCGAACTTGTGGCGCGATTTCTTTGAGCGATTGATCTTCATTTTGACCCCATGGCGCCGTATCCCAGCCAAGGTTGGGTTGGCTTTGTCCGGAAGGATAAGGATAAGATGTTGCGGATGGATGAGGATAAGAAGGTGCGGATGGATGAAGATAAGAAGGCCCGGGTGCGTGAGGATCAGAAGGTCCGGGTGCATGAGGATAAGTAGGATTAGGTGCCCCATAATTAGAAAGGTATGGGCTCATTGTCCCCTGCACAGGCGGTCGGACATCCTGGCTCCTTCCACCGTATCCTGCGGGGAAGGGTGGAGGAGGGATATATCCAGGATCTAGAGAACCAGGGGGAGGAGGAGGAGGAACATTTCCAGGACCTAGAGAACCAGAGGGAGGAGTTGGAGGATAAATCGTCTGTTTGTTAGACGCTATTAGTTTCCGTTACTATAGAGAAGCATCAGGGCTTATAGCTACATCATGTACTACTTTAGGCATGGGTACTTCCGAGTAGTTGACAGCCGTATAGTTGAAGTCATTGGAGGGCACGCCAGGTGGGTTTTTCAATGCACGCATTTCCGCAGCGGTCCACTTACGAGGCGGTTGTTGATTATTCTGCGACATAGTAAGATGCTATCGCAAAGGCTAGCAGCGATGTTAGTGTCATTGAGGTGGGTATAGGAGGAGTCAATGCTCTTGAGGACTGAGCAGATAGCGTACCAAGATGAGTCTGGAACTTCGGATAGATTGGCCAGTCAGCTTTGCAATGTAAGTGGGGGATCCTGTGGTGAGAGTGGAATGGAAGAGAAGAAGATTTGGAGAGGGACTCATCAGATTTTATAGATCCTGGCTGTGGCCACAGCACACCCTCTTCTTATGAAAGATCACTTGAGTTGACACTGTATGCATAACGAAGATGGAACGAGGGATGCGTAATGCGTTCAACAAAGTAGCTGGAGACGTATCAGTAATAGACAATAACCCGTATGAGTTTAGGCAGCAAATCAAGGCGTCCCCTCCTCCGATTTGCTGAGGGACGAAGCGGGTCCATATGAAAATGCGCATCGTCTATTGATTTGCTTAGGTGGGTTGTCTAAAGTAGGACGTGGCCGGGTTGATACATTGTAGGGTTTCGGGTGCGTTGGGATTCGTTTTATCCTAGATATGCACGGTAAGGCTTACGACCCAAAAACTTGGGCTATAGTCATAGCCGCCTTGATTGTCCTTGTTTTAGCAGATGGTCAGTCATTTGATAGGCAGGCATCGATCCCATTCAGAGACACGGAGTATGCGAGATGGCCGGAAGAAAAGGAGATTATGTTAGAACCCGGAAGAACAGTCTCATTGAGTGTCACACACTGCTGTGACTCGATCGTGATCGATGTGAGAGCCTTGTTCAAACACCCGTCAGCCGAAATGCGTGTCCAGTATGCTGTGGAAAAGAGGCTAGATGGTTCAGCAGAGCTTTCTGAGTGTTTGATGAATGGATGCAGCTTCAAGAGAAGACTGATGATGATGGACTTGCTTTGAAGGTTAGCAGTCAAATTTCTAAAATTGTCCACGTGAACCCTGACCCCACCCACACCAAAGTTCCGCGACTCGTGTTCCCTAACGTCCGTAAGGTGCTCGAAATTTTCTGCCAACATGCCTTGATAAGAAAACCCCAAAACTCGTCCTACTACAGGGGCAAGGTTGAGAAAGCCTTGGTGGGAGCCCAACGAATGACGCATGGGCAATGCTTGTGCGTCGAACATACCCACAAGGCTTCCCTAGCAATTTCGTGCTTTGCCTTCCACGCCAATCGCGCAAGGATTCGAGCAGTAGCATTTTCTGCTTTCATATTTTTTTCTGAATGTCTATCGACTTCGAGTTGCCAGCCTCCGGGTTCGTTAGGTGACTATTCGGACATCAGGACCGAGATCTCAAAGGCTAACCTCCTCAGTAGCTCAGAACCAGTCTTCAACTGCGGACCGGGCGACAGTGAAAAAAATCCATTTGCTACTCAGTCTTGATATGTCGACGGTAGCGAAAAACATGCTTCGGGAGCTACCTCCGTTTCCTAGTCAGTCTATAGACCTGGCGACTGATCTTTATAGGGTGCTGTCTGCGCTGTACTCGCCACGACGTCCATCTCCAACCTGACCGGCAACAAAGGAGACTTCTAGCAAGATCGTATCCTATCTGGGAGTGGTGTGGACCAAGGCAATGACGCCAGCTAGTTATGTTATCTTGCTGATAAAGTTTGTCCTCGTTTTGACGAGTTAGGTTCGTTGTGTCTATACTGGCGGTGTCGAATGGAAAAATTGTTAGGTCGTGGATGCCAAGCCATCCCTGTACGCCGTGATGACTGGGGAAGAAAAGACTTTACACATACCCCACTTACTGGTTCCCATAGCTCCGAGTCTCGGTGGAATAAAAGCTCATCTATCTGGCTCAGACAGCAAGGTTCTTGAGCATCAAAGAAGATCCTGGTATATTCGCTGGGGCTATCAATCAAATCAATTGCATTGGGAAAAAGAACAACACAGCAAGCGTGGTCCTTATCTGAGCGCATAGAACATGGTTCTATGCAAAACGATCCTTAAGAGAACGGCTGGCAAGAGATAATCATACAGTATGTTTTGTATCACCAACACATGCTGCTGAACCCTTGTTTAGCAGCTGATGGCCTTCAAATGACTTGCGTGCTCGGATGGCATCCTGAGCCTTGATGTTTGTTCGATTGCCTCGCTGCAAGGTCAAATGAGGCACCATCATCGTAACCTACTCAACCCTATCTCTTGTTTCTTTCCTGCCCCATACCTCGTCTGCTCCACGCTTTCCTTTAGACTCAGGCACCCACCAAGCGATAAACCCACCCAGCACCGCAGCTATGGCGGCAAAGACGTAGTAGACTCTACCTTTTTCGCCCAGAGCCTTGTTCAAAATTGGGAAGAACTGCGAAACTATGAAAGTAGCAATCCAATTCGCGGCCAATGCCCAACTCTGAGTTGCTCCCACAGCTTCAGGCCCAACGAGCTCGTTAGCCAATATGAAAGGGACAGGCCCGAGACCCACTGCAAATGAAGCAACAAACATAAGAGTGGCGATAGCGGCCAAAATCTGAACCCCGTATGACATCCCAAGAGCTAGCAGAATAGAACTGGTGCCCATTCCTGCTATACTCAAGAGAATGCAGGGTTTGCGTCCAATTTTGTCAGAAAGAGGAGCACAAAGTGTAGTTATGAATAAATTCAAGGCCGAGATCGCAACAGTGAGAAGGGCGGCGGTTGTGGGAAGGAGAGCGGACAGTAGATTGACCGAGTACATGATGATACTGTTAATGCCAGTCAACTGTTGGGCAAACATAACAGCAACCACTGCTATGATTGCAGGTCGGTAATTTGGGTTCATGATAACACCAAAAATACCAACAGACGCCGAAGATGCCTTGGACCTTGACGGCGCGCCGAGTAAGGATTCCTCCTCAGCTAGGAGGGTGGTTAGCTCGCTTGACATAGGGCCGGTGGACGACATACATGTATCTTCGGTAACGCCGTCAACGTTCCACACTGAAATTTCATCCTCGAGGTCTTCTTTACGGCCCCGAATCCGTCGTAGGATATCCCTTGCTTTTTGGGGATGATTATGCTCAGCTAGCCACTTTGGACTTTCCGGAACGAGGAACAAGCCAAATAACTGTGCAAGCCCAATACATCCACCTACGCCTAGGATAATTCTCCATAGGTTGTCCCTACTTAAGAAATACCCCAGAACCTGAGTAAGAAGTATTCCAACATTGATCATGATTTGAGTCAACGCCCCGAAGAAGCCCTTCTCTTTTGGTGGAGCGACTTCCGAAATATAGATGGGCCCAACAACAAGAGATGAACCAGCTCCAATTCCAGATATAAATCTTCCAACAGATATCACGCTTATGCTAGGGGCCAAGCTTTCGAATATAGGTCCTATTACGAAAAACATAGTCGTGAGTCGCATCGTGAGCAATCTCCCATACTTGTTACAGCATGGCCCCGCAACAAGAGCTCCCAAAAGACCACCAAGTGTGAAAATGGAGGAGACAACGGCAAATTGGTCAGTGTTCATCGAGATGCACTGGGGAAGGCTAGGATGGAGCGCGGAGCTGGAAATCGACTTCTTTTCGCAAGTGATGACATCTTGGGGGGCATTGAGCTCGGACTGCGTATCGTTAGCTAGTCATAATGAAGTTGAAAGAGAAGGGGCATACTAGATGATAGCCGAATTGCAGAGGACCGGTGGCAGTGATGAGCAAGATGCTGCAAAGGTACGGGGTCATATCACGGAGCAGGGACCGATGAAGTGGCTCGCCTCCACGAGCCATCTTTTGTCGGATTTATAATCGTTGAATAGTGTCGCGGCTTGTCAAGGTATCTGCAAGCATAAGCGTATGCGAAACTCATGACTGGCGATGATGGAGTGAGGGTCTGACGTAGGCTTCGGAGGAGAGGTGTTCGAGCTTGGATATGACTTACCATTACCTATGTATTGAAACCTCATACTCGCAGGCAAGAGTGGCCAGCGCAGTAAAAGTTTGTTTCCAAACATATGACTCCCATGATTATTCTTTAGGTAGTGATGTCCTGTGCGGCGTGTGAGGCAAGGTTCCCTAGCCGGCGGCAATTTCCCTACTAGAACCCCTCTTCAAGGAATCGCAGAGCAGCAACAATGTAGCTGCCGCTCTTCCAAATGTCTCCCATCGGAAACGGAATCGAATGAATATCTTTCACCTCCTCTGTCGATAGCCGCTCTGCTTTAACTTCTCGGGTAGAAGCGCAGCATGACAGCGGCGCCCCTACGGGGTGTTAATTCCATTACTAGGTCAGCTTGACCCCAAGTAGGATGCTTGGCGCATTGCGCGAATGCTAATACGTGATCTGCCTGTAGTTTCACTCCTACGTTCTCGCGCCGGTCTGCGTCTATCCCAAACGATCAAGGCACGAAGGCAATCTATACCATCAACAAACAGACGCCGGGAAGCCACGTGAACGTCACGGAGACGAGGATCCTTGACCTCAAGACCAATACCTCTGCCCTCTTCTCGAACGATCCGCGAGATAGAGAGGCCCACTGGCTTGGAGTAGGCGACCTAGTGATCTGGTTGAAAGATGTGGAGCAAGGGGCGACCGAATTCTGGATTGGTGATGCGGACGACGTTGTCAAGGACTATGTGGACCTCAAGACCTTAGCACAGCCAGCTAGCAGACACTGTGCAGGAAAGATCGATGCGAAGGCTTGCTATCTCAAGCTAAAGAGTCTCCAGGATGAGCACGAAGATATCGCAATTGCAGTCTCCTGCCCCGCAACCTCCAATGGAGTGCTCTACAACCCCAAAACAAATGCTAGCTACGATGGTGATATATATAATGCGATATGGTATACTACGCTCAGAAAGAAAACCACTCATAAATCGATTCTCGGCGCAAAGTTCATAGTATCTCCAACCAAATTCGTCAACGCACTCAGAGGTACAGGCCTAGAGTCCCCTATAACCGGACCCACGGATTATGACATATCGACAAGTGGCATAGTATTCCTAGCAAGAGCATCAAGGAAAGATTTACGTGGTGCTGACGCCTACTATATTCCTCTTAAGACCTTCACCGAATTGTCCAAGCCGAGACCTCAAATCGTACATGTCAATGGCCTCGAAGGAGGTAGCTCCAATCCCGTTTTTTCCCCAAATGGAAATTCTGTAGCATTCCTAAAGAGGCAACATCCAACAGATCCGAGCGATCGAAATCGGGTCATTGTCATCAATAACATCCGTCATTTCCGTATACATATGGCCATTAATGAGATGCCTACTCAAGAAAGTGAAAATAAGTGGCATTTATCGCCTTATAGTGTGGCTTGGAGCGAAAATGGAAGGGAACTCTATGTTGTCGCAGTGGAAGAGGGGATTAGGAGGCTTTACAAGATACCTGCAACCCTCTCATCGATCCGAACGGCTCCGGAGCCAATCACGTCAAACAGCACCACCCCTGCAGATGTACGACATCTGAGAATGGTCTTTTCGGCACCTATGGATACATCAGCTCTACAATGTTCTTCAGACTAAGAAATGACACCTGTGACATGGATACGTGTGTCTGTGTTTGCCAATTCATGAGCATTGAGAGGATGGCAGCTAGTTGCATGACAGCAATAACTCCCTTATTTGACAACGACAAGAAAGAGAAGTCGCAGTGCATCATGTATGCTATATACACGGCCACGTGTAATTTATGCTCGTTTTTCTGGAGTCAAGTCTCATGAGTGTGGAGCAGCAGATGCATGGACGGAAGCTCTGAAAAGCTAAGAAGCCTTTTTCTTATGAAAAACCATAGCCAGCTCCACGTTGTACGGTTGCAATCAAGAGCCCGATATGCGTGCGTCGCGGGCATCCTGTTGTGCTGCATGGGGTCGTTACAGTGCGCTGTCGTTGAGATCCATCATCTCGTAGCCAAAACAGAAGCTCGAGAGTGGCGATTAGTGATATCAGATTTCAAACAATCACCATGTGTTGCCAGCCAGCAATCTTACAGTAACTTTCCATACGAGGCCCTGAGGATAGTAGGGAACCAGAGTCAGCCTTTATAATGCGAATTCGGATCATGCTGACTAACCCAAGCTGTAGATGATCAGTAGGCATAGGCACAGTCCTAGGCGCGGGCATGGCGTATGCATTGACATGGGCATAGGCGTGGGCGTTGGCGTGGACAGGGGGCGAGCATAGCCAATCTACGTTCACAGCATACTATTCCTTCATCTCTCATCAGGACTCCAAGATGAATTGAAATTTAGAACTTTCAAGTTTGGCTTTATAATTTGCACCTTGAGTTATTTGTGTTTTTATGTGTGGTTGTATGTGGCCAGGGGGTAGGTGGATTGCCGTTAAATCGCATGGTTTGTGCGGTTTGTTGTTAATGGCGCGCCGTAGTAGGGTGGGGAGCAGAATTCCAGATGAAGCTTCAGAGCTATTTCCAACGATGTAAAAGAGAACGAGCGAGCATTTCACGTCATTTCGTACTCTAAATTACGGAACTGCTATTCTACGTTTATCTTAACTCATAGATCGTTCTCATGACAGACACACTATTTACATGACATACGGAGGTGTGGCAGAAGCGAAGTTGAATCCCATTGAGAGGAGCTCTGGATCCTCGTCCCGCAACCAATCACTCAAATATTCACCAGGCCTGTAACTCGTCGTTGATGGACTGTACCTGAACCCGGGCAAGTCTGATAAAACAACAGCATGTAGGAAAGGCCGACTCCATGAAATACTAAATTCCACCGCATCGCAATTGACATTCTCTGCAGTGACGACCAGCACCAAACGTATGACGCTTTCAATATCAACACCTTGGCGACCAGGCGTGTTTGCAGAGGCGACTTGCGCACTGGATGAATGAAGACTCGCATTCATGGGAGACAGGGGAGATTTTAAGCAAGGGGGTGTAATACTCTATATAAGGCTTTATCATAGTAAGACAAGATAGAACTTGTATGCTCGATACTTGTTTGCTGTGTTCCGCCGCTGGGTACCTGCTGCGACTCCCAACCTAATCAACTCCTTTCGTCATTCTATCGTCATATATCGTAATGAAATTGAAAGAGAATACAATATAAAAAGAAGGAGGAAGGAAGAACAGAAGCACGACACAAATAGACAGTAACATTGTTGAAAATCGTCTGCTGTGTGTATATGCTTGAGTTTTTTAATCTAGCTCTGGGAGGCCTGTGTGTATGCTTGAGTTTTCTGATATAGCTCTGGGAGGCACCAATTACTCGAATGCCTCAAACAACGCGGGTATCCGCGAGCAGAGGCTTCGAATGCATGTCCGACAGGTCCATATTCTCATGATCTTCCATTGCGAAGTCATCGTCTCGTGATGAGCCATGGTCTGTGGGCGGGAGCACGGAATGTTGGTCTGAAGATGTGGTACGCTGGTGTTCTCTTGGAGCCCTGACGTAACGAAGTCTTGGTCTCGACCTTTCGTCGTAGAATGCCACCAGCTTTGTGGAGTCTTTCTCGTCTCGTCTAGAAGATGGAGGCAACCGGGATGGTATAGCAGCGCTCTCGGTCGACTTCTCTGGCCCCAAGGCAGCCAGCGTCAGCGCCTTGATATCGAGGAAGTCGAAGTCCGGTAAGTGCTTCCAGTATCGTGTTCGACTTGCTTCGTATAGATAGATTGTGCATAGGAAAATATTAGTGACAAGCAGTGCGAAGTGATACTCGGTCTGACCGATCTTGATAGCAGCAAATTGTCTTTGCACAGGTTGAGAAACACTTTCACTATCGTTGCGGCCAACAGCGAGGATTCCCTGATAAGTCAGGAGGTCGTCTGCTACTTCAACGATCGCATCTTGCAACGAGAGCTCCCAAGCAGCATCTTCACTGGCGTTGTAAGCGATCTGGGCTGCTTGCCAGTTGTTCCTGATAGCGTAGTAAAGCGGTGTGAAGGTTACAGAGGAGGAGCTTGTTCGTGAAAAAAGATCGAGATCCGACATAATCGCGTCCGTGATATTATCGGTCTTGTTATAATAGTCTATTCGCTCCAGAGGGGTGAGAGGGGTGACCGTGATTGACCGATCGAGTTTTGAAACATTGGTATGAAAGGTCATTGGCGCAAACTCAATCGTGCAAAGTATGTTGTTGGGACCATTCGACCAAGAGTTGGGTTGAGAAGAAGTAGCTATATAGTTTATGCCCTTGTCAGAGAAGGCTGTCCATGCGAAATAGCCGAATGGCTCCGAGTTGAATCCGTCATAGACCGAGCTAGCCGCATAGAAGGGTGGGATTGAAACGTTTCCTGAGTCCAGCATAACAACTTCGGAAGACCATAAATTCAACTGTCCATCTCCACCAGTGTAGTACTCCTCGAATGGAAATATAACATTTGTTTGCTTGCGACAGGAAGCGCTGGTGTTGTAACCAGACTCCTGGTATGAAAAGCCTACATCTGCCGACTTTTCCATAGTACCTTCAAGTTTCCATAAATTCACTGAAGACCCTTTGCCATACGAACGACCCCTATAAGTCCAGGTGCTGTCGTCTATCTTGGGATGTTGCCGCGGGCTGGTGACGTTTGTTGCGGTAGAGGCTGTGTTGATGAGGTTGCCAAGCTTGTTTATGACTATACAGTTGTCTAGTGGAGGATAATTTGACCCTCTTGGGTCTGGAACTAGCCGCACGCTGCATTGTGTTATAATCGCACCATCGCTTTGTAGTGGATACATGGTCGGCGGAACAGCTGAGCTAAAGAACGGTGTCGGAACCTTTCCATCGTCCTTGAAAGCCGTTGAAGGCAATGGCGTAAGTGATCCAGTCCAGAGCGCTCCCAGTCCTGTACCAAGTGCTACCGTCAATGTAACAAAGGGAAGTCTACTCGAGGGCAGGTTTGCGTCAAAACGTGGAATTGACAAGGCTGACCAAAAGCTGAGATTGCCGATAGACGCCGCTGACTCAAAAAGCTTGATGCGAGCAGCGAAATTGAACAGCGAGCAGACAATCAGCACTTGTGTTATCGACAAGACACTAGATAAGATATGTACAGCTATCTGGGACTCGTTTCGGTACCGTTTGACCAAGCTTGGAAGAGTGTTGATGAATCTCCGGTCACGGATTAGAAATAGAGTCAGCGAAGCTGCAAAGGCAACAACGAGACATGCAAGAGGCAATGCCTTGGACGCTAATGAGGCTTTTCTCATCTTCCACGCAATTTCGTATTGCGGTGACTGCACAATGAATCGCAGGATTGCGGTGCTCTAGTTGACAGCTAACTTCCGTCCGTCTGTGGACTGATTAGGCTTGTAGATGGATCGATTCTGGGCTTCCATGAAGCAACTTTAGGCTAAGTGCCGTTTTTAATTTGTTAAAAAGCTCGCATATCGTTATCGTGATGCTACAAGTGATGGTGAGGGGGATAATTAGGATAGTGAGGGTAATACTTTTGGTGTAGTATTTAATAATAGTCGTCGTGCCAGCTATTGGTAGTTTCTTAGGGCAACCTCGGCCCGGGCGCATCACTTTAGGGGTCCAATTTGGGGAGGATCGCGACGATTATTATTATATATTAACTCGAAAGTAAGCTATGTAGAGAACATAATATGTAATTTTCCAGACGGTTCATATACGGGCAATCTATTGATGAGACTAAATTAAATAGATTAGTCGAACTATGAATGCACTCCACTACACTACAGAGATTGAAAATGCTAACGATATTAGAGTGCCAAGAAATTCAGCCCTACCTACCTACCTATATCCTACCTGATAAGGTACCTGGACAACACCCGCTGCAGGGGCCGCTCATAGGGCGCCTCTATAATTTCAGACCCTCTTAGTAGGGAACTTCTACCTTAAGCACCCGCTAACACGCTGTCGTTCGGGCGCTATGGTCCCTAAAAAACACAGGCATTAGGTACCTACTCCAAGGGACTCATCTAAAACGAGGGCTAGGGCTTGTACGAAAATGGTTAGCGCAAATCAGAACTTATATCTTCAATGGCACCAGTACAACGGTGCAGCGGTTACGTTGGTTCGTCCGACGCACGTCTTAGGCATTGAGGCAGGGTTCATACTGGACATCCATAACAGATATTTCCTTGCTCACAACCCATCAAGCGCTCCTTGCTGCTTCTTGTCTCATCAAAATCCTGATCACTCTTAAGTTTTTTCCGTCTATTCGCAGTCATTGTTCGTCTTCTCATTCTATGGGGCCCATACTGCCCACGTTAGCTATTGAGCTTGTGGAGCTCATTGCGCGTTCCTTGGTACCCACCGACCTTTACTCTCTCCGATTAAGCTGCAAGAATCTGCACCAGAAATCTCTATACTCATTCGGAGCACTTTTCACTACTGTCCGAACAGATCTTTCCTAGAAGAGTCTTCAGAGATTACAAGTAATATCAGAAGACGATAACTTGCGGCTTTATGTCCGGAAACTCCTTATCAAACAGGTTGAAGGTGAAATACTGGGCCAAGATTTCAAATGGCACCGGCATGCCTCGGGTCACCTAGAAGGGCAGCACCTGCCTGGTCTTGACAAGTTGCAGTATCTCCTCGCTCACAATATGCCAAATTGCCGATCGTTTCACATCTTTACTCTGGGTGGAGAAGAAGACGAGTCCGATGCCCTCACTCCCAGTGATGTGGTTGCGTTGATCCTCAGCATCGTCCCCTCCATCAGCATTGACGCTTCTATGAGCCTACCTCTAAAGTCATTCATTGTGGATTTCACGTCCCCAATCGTGGGTATCCAATCCCGTGGCGAGGTACCGTTTATGCGAAAAGACTTCTCCAATACCGTGGCAACAATAGCATTTATGCGAAGCGCCTCCAGATGTAGCAGTACCGCCAGCCATCGTTCCGAACCGCGTAGGCTTGTGTTCAGGAGCTGATTCTCGAGCAAAACCTGACGCCGGAGACGTTCAACTGGGAGATGGACCTGATACTTTACGCCACCAGTCTGCGAAAGCTGTCTCTGGATGTCGGTCGCGAACAATCAGGCCCATTCCTCGAGTGTCTATGCCATGTAAGCTCCTTGCACAGCCTTGAAAGCTTCAAGCTGGCTCGCGCCAGTACAACCGTGGAACATCTCTCCAGGATGATTGGGAGATTTCACGATACTCTGCGCGTGCTTTCCTTAAAAAAGTCTCCGCCGAGCGCCTCAGTGACTGGCCAATTTTCCTAGGGCGCCTGGGGAAACACGCTCCTTTCCTTCAGAGTGTCTCCATGCATTGGCTTACAACTAATAGTTATGAGGTATGTCAGCTACTAATGTTTCCCAATCTTTCGAACGAATCGGTAGTTCCTGACTCGGGAGGGCGGAGATGGACTTTAACAGAAATGAAATGGAGGAAGGGAAACAAGATTTTCGGAGTGGATTATGAAGGACCTCGAGTAGATAAGGCGCTGGACATGCTAGTAAAAGCGGCGGAATATTTAGTTGAGTGAAATTAGAAGCGTGGGAGGGCTAGGGGCTTTTAAGGCAAGAAAAGAAAGAGGCGAGGGATATGAGGAGTCCATCATGTTCTGGCTGGGGCCGGGTCTCCAGAAATAAGGAGAGTAGAGGGAGGAGGGTCGACCTGGAGTAAGAAAGCTATCTAGCACCTTCTCTTAATTGATATATTCCAAACCAGCCTTTACTTTTTTTGATCATTCAATACACTTAGCACTTTCCGTTCCCCCTGTATCAAGAATCTCACTACTGGTGCTCTCCCCGGATCGATGAACTAGTACGCAACCCCCTACTCCCTACTATCCTGTAAATGTTAACATTCCAAAGAGATAAAAGAAACTTTCGTGTTACTGTATTCTCGTTCCTGGGTGATTTCCATGAGATGGGGAGTTGAGAAGCCGCTACGGTAGATTTTATGATGAATTTGCGGACTTTGAAATATAAAGAGAGTCTATTGACCAGAGTATAGAACACTTAATACCACACTGCTAGAGCAACAGGATATGCAATATTTGAAAGAGGCGTGCTTGCCATTTCGTCAAAGCAGCCCTGTTTGGGTGATTGTACATATAAACATCCCATACCGACAGAGGGCTGATCATGGAGATGAGTAATCAAGGATAATGATATGTATAGGTAGAAGAAAGAGAGGGAGGGGTACGAGGAGGATAGTATTGACACCTGGCAGCTAGGAAATCCATAACACACTTATAGCCGTGGATGCCGCTTGCCATAACGAGCCATAAACAAGATTGAATTTATTTCAATTCACCACGAACTATCCAGTGCAGACAGAAAGTGATGCATCAAATAGTGCGTTGTATTAAGTTTTCAATAACTTTATCGGAGAAAGCCGAAGGTCGTTGGGCCGGAAGGAAATGATGCTGTAAGGAGATGAAGCTAGGAGTGTTTGGGATGCATTTGACCTACGCGATTGGGCGATTCTTGCATGACCATGCTTTGGGACTGTAGCCTGCAAGGCTGTAGTGGCGCTATTCTGATGACGGCTAGTAAGAGGAAAGGCTAAGTGTTGGCCTTTTGCATACGAGGGCTTTCAATGTGCCAGTAGTGAAGTTATGCCAGGCTCGTTGGTTCCATGTCGAATAGTGAAGCAAAACTGCATCGACGAGGGCATCGAGATCTGCATCACTTGTTCACTACCTAGATGTTGTAGATGATTCACATACAGTAGCCAAATACATCCAACCCTCCCCCACCGACCCAATTCGCATAATCCAACACCCAAATCACTATTCACACCACTAACCAATCTTCTCGATCCCCACCTTCTCATCCAACTTCTCCTCCGCCTGCACCAACTTAGCCGGGTCCCCAATCGGAATACCCATCCTCTCCTCCTCAATCTGTCGAATCGGCCCCGTAAACCATCTCCTCGCCCACAAGAACCAGCTTCCAAAAGCCCATGCGGCAACAATACCCACCGCTACTGGGGTATAATTCAGAGTCTGACTCGTAACAGGATTCAACTCCGGCAGGCAGAAAACGATGGTGATAAAGCCTATGTAAAGACAAGCGATTAAAGCAATTGGGCGAGAAGCCCAGCGTAGATTGAATGGGCCTTTTTGGAAATCGTCGTGATAGATAAAACCGATTAGTATGGGCAGGCCGTAGGATATATACAGTCCGATTGTAGCGATGGACGTAGCTGCTGAAAACGCAACACTGGATCCTAGGGAGGGGATGGCGAGCAAGAAGGCGAGGAAAGCGGCCAAGCAGACGGTACGAATGGGAGCACCAAATTTGGGATCGACATGGTCGAAGAAGGGAGGGAGGCCGCGGTCTCGGGCGAAAGCGAACATCATTCGCGAATTGGATGTTAGGGAGAAAAGACCGGCGTGCCAGACGCAGCAGATGATGAGTGTCATTAATGCGATGGCGCCTTTGGGTCCGAAAATGTCGATGAGGATTTGGGTTACCGGTTGGCCTACTGGGCTGTCGACCGTATTCGCGAAATCCTGAATTGAGAAAAGGAGGGAGATGATTAGGAAGAAACCGAATACGGCAGAGACACCGACAGACATGAGTACTCCAAGGGGAGCATTCCAGGATGCGTTGTTGGTTTCTTCGGATAGATGGGCTGAGGCGTCGTAGCCGGTAATGGTGTATTGGGCCATGAGAATACCACATACGGCTACATAGGCTGGCGAAGCACGCATACTCCATCCTTCACCAGTCTCTCCTGTTCCATCGTAGAAGGTTGCGAAGACGAATTTAGCAGACTGATGCGTTGGCGCTTTTGCTAGAACAGCGATAGCGAAGCAAGAAACTCCGATTGAATGGAGGACTACGGAAGTGTCGTTCAAGTAGCGTAAGAATTTGACGCCGAAGCTGTTGACCAATGTGTGTGAGACGAGTAGGGCAGCGTAAATTCCAATTGTTTTCGCTGCCGTGGGTGTGTAGCTGCTTTGGACGGTTGCGGTTGTGGATATTAAACCAGCACAGCCGAATGTGATGCCTGTAGTTACGGCTACTTGACCAAGTAGATTGAACCTAGCGCTTATCAGTATCACCAATTTTTATTTCACTATTGATAGCTACAATCTCAGAGGAAATGTACAACTTACCATCCAGTTATCCAAGACCAAAATGCTGCAGAGCGTTTCGGTGCTAAGATGGCTGCCCAGAAGTAGGGTCCGCCGCTTGTTGGGACTGCAGATACAATTTCCGCCATTCCTAGAGCAACGAACATTGCTGATTCAGTCAGTACTGAGACAATTCTGGGATCTGTGCGGAAAAGTAACATACTGAAGAAACAAACGACAATCCAGCCGACGGACATGACGCCTGGTCCGCCTGTTGATAAACCATATTCAAAGAGGCTAAGGTAGAAGCTCTGTCAGGACGGAACCAAGACATGATTTATGAGATCTACGCACGTGGTGATACCCGTTATTATACTCTATGAAAACATGTCAGCTTCCAGTATCGCCACAATCTTCACCAAGGCTTGCAAGAACGTCAACCAAAAGCTAAAACAAGTCCTGTCTCATTGTCTGCTCATTCTGCTCAATACTTGCATCTCGCAAGATGCAATGCAGGAAGAACAGAGTAGACCAATGACGCTTGCACTATCCAGATTCGGGTTCGGACGAAAGAAGGGATAGACGTACAATGATGGAAAATGATACACCAAAATTATGCAACAGAGACCAATTGCGCGTGAGCTCTTGCTTATAGCCCAATTCAGCAAGACGATCTTCATCTTTCATAGACATGCGAGAGATGGAAAGCTGCCTGGCATTGTCGTCCATCTTATCAGATACAAAGTCTCCGCGCGCTTATCTATCATGCGATGCAATGCGATAAGTAGGCAGGGCTGACGACGACTTCTTACATGCCCGATATACGCGTTTATATGTAAGGAATATGTAAGGTACTTGGTGTACGGATGGTGAGAAAGGATGGTGCCCATCTTGCGTATCATGTCATTTACGTGACTGATCTCGGGACTAATCTCTGCTACTAAGACGGTATACCGTATGGTGGTAGGTACTATCGGATCAATCTTTAGGGTCTGGACCGTGCATATTGATAGCGGGGAACGGGTGATAAGGTTCACAAGCTATTTTATTGGCTCGCTTCCTTTACCTTAGTCTGGCTAGCTCACAAATAAGGCAAGCCGCTGTTTACTCGTACTAATTTACCTTATTTCCGAAGTCAATGCGGGGATTAGTCCCAAAGAGGTACCTATCCTAAAGGGTAGGTAAGTAGAAACTCTGTGCAGCAATGGCTGACAATCCCCTTCTTACTGCTCTCCCGCCACAGACTGATTACATCTCGTACCTCACCATTCTCGAGTATAATCTCACTGCTGAACAGCTTCCTACCTTGCACGGCATCTTGCAAGACACCACCCTAACTGCCAACATTGGCTGGGACCTGGTCCATCTGCTTCTGCCACTTCTACCCGCGTCCCAAGAATGTCTTCAAGATGTTGCCAGGCTGGGAAACCCACGAGAGGTTGTGCTGAAGGTGACAGAGCTCTTGGAAGAAATTGGGGCTGGAGATGAAGATGAGGACGATGACGACGAAGACGAGGCTGCGGAGGATGAGGCAGAAGAAGTAGCTGGGAAGGTGGAAGGGCTTGATATGAATGAGGATGAAGGGCATAAAAAAGAGCCAGATGGCTTGGTACATCCAGCCCTCAGGCCACAGGCGTCTCAAGAGGCAGCAAAGCCACCGTCCAAAGCAACCAGGTTCAGCACCCTCCTCGAAATGCTCGCCATCCTCCATCCACGCATCAAAACGAAATATCCCAGTCGATTTCTGTCTACCTCTCTACAAGCCAGTCTCCCAGCTTTCATGCAAGTTGCAAGACGAACAGAAGCTACAGAGGCGGTTCTGGGCTTTATCAAGGAACTCTCCGGAACTAAAAGGCCGAAGCTTCCACCACGCAAAAGCAGCTCGTCAATGCTAAACCACTCAGCCGGGCAATCGGCACCTGACCCGGAAGGCCAGGACGAAGCTCTGGGTGTAGACGAAGCGGCTCTGCAAGCTCGTCTGCTACAGTCCTTTCTGACCTTTGTCGCTGAAGGATACATGACATCAATGGCCGTCGACGAAGATGTACCAGGTCTAGCTTGGGCAAGCAGGTATCAAGAGAAGCTACACCCTGAGAAGGTTATCCCGGGCAGAAGAACATACAGCGAACTGTTCGCAGAGGTAGAGCATCTGCATGAACGCGATACCGTGGTTGGCCAGATCCTCGTAAGCATCTTCTAGTTGCCATGCAGTCGACCTACTGACAAAACAGGCGCTCTCGAGAGATCTGAAGATCAGTGTAGAAGAGCTCTTGCATGGCATTGCAAAACCGAACGAAGAAGAAGACGAAGAGATGGAGCTGCCGTCACACTCCAACGATGTCCCATTGTCTCGAACTGGGTCCATATATCTTCTTGCAGCAATGGCAGCCTCATCGACATTATTTGATGCTCCGACGGCTTCGGTATTTTTCAAAATCGTCCCTGACTTCGCTGCCATACTAGCCAGTGCCCTTGGGGATCCGGCAACTGGTAGCACCGGAGCAGAGCCAGAACCATTGATTGATGCAGTACTTTTTCTAGGCTTCCTAACTATCGAAGCGAGACAAGCTATGTCAACGGATGACGACACAGCCTATAATAACATCCTCCAACGGCTCTCCTTACTCTCCGCGAACATGCCTTCGCCCGCACTACGGTATCACGCTCACGTGCTGACAAGCTCGATCCTTCATGCCCACCCTTCAGATCACTTTCGTCTAGCCTTTATACGAGATACCCTCGAACATTGCCCGTACGAAAATCTGAAAGCCAGTGCCATTGGCTGGTTGAAAGAGGAGATACTGGCGGCGGAAAAACATGCACTAGAGAAGAAAGATACGATAGAGGAGACGTCGATATTCTCGACACCGGCTGCTCTGATCACACTCGGACCTTTCCTTTGTCCTGATCCTGACAAGCTCATGCAAGACCAATCCATCTCGGACAGTTATGCCACGTTCCAGGCATATCAGGCATTCTATCTCGCAGTCCTGAACCTCGTCTACCTCCTTCTATCTTCCCCTCATCTTCTCTCTGAGCTGCAGATTGCTTCCGTGGTTCAGGAATGGGGGTTACCGCATCTTCTGTCCACTCTCCTTAGTGCCGCCAACGACTTCCGAAATTACATTGACAAGGGGCGGCTAGGCTATGGAGACGATGAAGCCAAGGGCGCTGGATTGGTGAGCATGGATCTTGTGAAAATGTCGATCTCGGAAGTTAGAGAAGCGGCAGAGAAAGCAGACGTTCAATTGTGAATATACATTCTTGTTCTAGGAGCAGCTATGCTTAGCTAAGATATGGTCATGACGGGGCATATATGAAGCGACGAGCAGAAACATGTAATATGTATTGGGTTTCTGTTCCAGTCTTTTTACGAATTTCGAGCTGTAGCTGGTCACGCTTCGATCGTAGTCTTTTATATGCCATGTGATGGCCCAGAAGCGCAATGAAGAAGCAATGAATTCTCTTAGTCTCCTTTTCCATTCTTGTGGCACCACATGGCGCTTTTCTAGAACGAAGTGGTGCCTCCCTTTATTAACTAATTGCTGGGAAGACTTCTAGCCCGCAAGTAACCCACACCACCCACACCACCCACACCACCCACACCACCCAAATCCTAATTCCCCCCGCCGTATATGTAGACTGCCAAAAAGAACTTTCAATAGGTAGTAACCATCTACTGAGGAATAGAAGAGCAAAAATTCGACACCTGCAGGATTTGAACCTGCGCTCACGAATGAAACAGATATCAGAAAATTCGAGTCTGTCGCCTTAACCACTCGGCCAAAGTGTCATAATTCTGATTTTGAAAATTTAATGTAGTATATATTAATAGTACAATGAAGAGCTGGTGGGACGGTTCTGGCGTCTCGAGTGATCTAATTGAATATCGACATCGCACATTGATGGGTCATCACCGCCATTGAAAAGTGAATTCTCGCTACACATCACCTTCTTTAGACTTTGCATCCTCATCAATGGCTCATTCACTACCCCTACGTTGACATCACACCCTCACTACCAATCACTCCGCTTTCCAGAAACCTCCCACAACAGCTCCTCCGTCCCTCCTATCAAAACAACCCGCTACGCCAACACCACTCCCCCCACGCTGGACCTCCTCCACACCCCGCCCCACCATGTCTCAACCCACCCCCCCCACCACCACCCCC
>KI911124.1:1422067-1440279 GCA_000482085.2 Cladonia metacorallifera KoLRI002260
TGGAGGGGGTGTGAAGGGGGGGGGAATTGGAGGGGGATGGTTGGAGAGCGAAGGTGTGGTGATGGTGGGAGGATTGGGTGTGGTGTATTGGAGTGAGGGATAGACTGGGGAGAACAGGATTGTAAGGGAGGTATATATTGTGTGTGCCGCATTTGAGCGAGCATTCACTTGGTGTTGGCCCACTCAGTGTATGTATTGATCTTGTGCTATTATTCAAGACCTGTCCCTTTTATGTTCATATTCTAAGCCTCAGAGCTGGACTTGTCTGAGCTGTTCTGTACATAGAATGTCTGGACCTGTGAGCTCGATATCTTGCAGAATCCTGAGAGAATGAATCTTGGACGCTGATGTAAGGTTGTTATGGGTCTACTAGCTATAATCCCGTTAAAATGTTTATATCCACACATTTTCATTCGTTGATGTGCAATTTTTGGGGCACTTGCTTCTCGTATATGGTCAACTTACGCGTCTTCTGGACTACAGACTATCAATACACGTTCATTGTACTCCGTTCTCTGGCTTCTATCCTGTACGACGTACAACATACTTAGTCATAGCAGTCTGCGGCTGATTCATGCCTGCTTGGCCTTTGCAGAGGCTTCTGCTAGGATGATGGCAGGTGAGTTTTCTAATTAGAATTGAAGAGACTAGATCGATCGAGCTTGTTTGACATTGAAGATCCAGCTGGTTGGATACATAGGTTGGAATTGAGCAATAGTATCATTGTGGCTATGCCTACTAGGCGCTATTCGATAGTTGTAGCCGTTGAGTATAGCATCTCGCATGTGACACTTGTAGTCACATTGTAGCTGCGACATTGATTATAGCTGTTTGATGCCGCGTATGTTGCTAGCCAATCTCCCTTCTACTCGGGAATGTGATTGACGCTATTTTCCATGCAGGTTTGAGTAGTAGTTCTGCTTGTCTTCCTGTTGTGTATGTTCCAAGCTCATGTACTCCGAGCTACGATGGTGAGAAGCAGATCATTGTTAGATTTCAATATCTCTCCCAGTGGAGGCTCATGGGTTGTGACCTACGATAGCAGAGACACATTTCGACAGCCTTCGCCCTGGCTCCCACTGGAAATTCTGCGAAGACTTCGACAGAGCGCTTAATGGAGAGTTTCAGAATGTTGCCGTGTAATTATGTAAAACCTCAACTTTCACAGCTAGATGACTATGGTGTATGTTATTCGCGTGGTGTGTGTGGCAAGGTATGTTCGTTACACATCCATCATTTAACTCTAGATGTGATACAGCGGACAAAGAATAGTCGAGTCTTCCTATCGTCGAGGCTGTTAAGTCGCGCTATGCCCCTTCAAACAGACTGGCGGGATTTTTCGCTTTACGCGCTCCATCCATTGTGAGGTCTATTCAAGGCCCTTCCTAGTTTGTGAAAACCCCTGTACCAGGGTTAGTGCTTAACTTGGGATACAAGCATGTTCCAGACCGGGCTTCACTTGTCATACAAGCTAGATGAACAACTCTTTCTGCGTAGTCGCTCACGGCATTTTTAAAATGTGGTGCGAGACAAAAAGACAGTTGTGATGCTACTTAAGGATACATCATCGAGGTTGAATTAGAAGAACGAAACGGCAAACCAATTTGATAAAGCATAACAGAAAGTGGGTTAAGATAGATGCAGTTAAATGTCACATAAATCATTCAATCATGGCCTATGACGCGTTTTGTCAACCCAGCCTCCCCTGACCCAACCAATTGTGTCAAACCAGCCTCACCTGGCCCCAACCAACATTGAAACTCTCGCTATGCGTAATATCGAACTCCATCGCTACACACTGATACATTGTCTGATAATGTCCAAGCAGCAGCCACGTGTTGTGAAACATATTCCAGGTCATTTTGGCGTTCGGGTGAATCACCAAGGTCACTCCATTGTCGGTGTAGACTCTGTCCTTGGTCCCCACAAGATCATTCGATTGAAACATGTGTGATTGCCAGTCCATGTACATCTGGTAAAAGACGAGAATGAGTGTTGCGTCGTCAAGAGGAGTCGAGCCATACTCGAAGAACAAGACCGTTTCGGTAAACGCGGTAGCAAGATAGGGTTCTGGCGCTCGAGGTTTATAACCAGCATTGTATGTGAGGGTCAGATTGGGTGTCAACAAGCCGTTCTTGATGTACGTAAGGTTAAGGGCGGGAAGAGTGGCAGTGCGGGAGACGAAGCATAATTGCAACATCAGCACTAATAGAGAGGCACGACAAGTTGCCTTGAAGCTGTACATGATAAAGACTCTAGGGAAGGCATCATGGAGGGGAAGGCACTGCCTTATCTGTTGTCTTTTTACCCTCGCTATGAGAGGTTTTGATTAACAGAACTTACCCATCCGTGCTGTTACCCCATCTGTGCTTTTACCCCATCCGTGCTCAAGCTCTAATCATCTGTCAAACAAGAAGTGCGGGCATTAGTAATTAAAATATTGCCGCATAGCACACCTGGGGCAGCGCATGTAAAATAGATGTGGAAGTATCCTAGCGCTCGTCGTCAAGGAACTGAAACCCTTTTGAGACAACTGAGACAGAGCATCACATGATACGGAGCAACTGTTTCGAGTTAGCATACCCGCGAGCTACTGTCCGTGAGCCATGTTTCGAGATTTACAGTCTTCTGCATTGGAACAAGTTATTGTAGTACATGGAACCGACGGTCAGAAGTTTAGGATGATCCAACACAGGAGGAACAAGAAGTAGTTCTAGGCCCCGCGCTTAGGTAGTACCGCGCTTGTTGATCGGCTACGCCTATCCCTGAACTTCATCCCTGCAAGAACTGCCAGCTGAGTTCATGTGAGTATTGAGCTATGGATTGGTGTTCATCCGAAAATAGACGTCTTGTATCTTGTATCGTGCCATCCCCAAGTCGAACCAGAAGGCATCGTAATTGCTGGAAGTGATGCTTAATACGAACACTTTGGTACTGCACGAAGTCCTCCAAAAAGGTCTTGTTCAGATCCTGCTATCGGTCTGTCTCCTGTTCAGCCTCCAAGTGATTCGGCTTTACTCCTTCTTTTGGCGAAGCCTGGACCTTGATTCCCGACCATTATTGCTTTAACACTGTTCTGACTCCCGCATTAACAATTCAAACCTCCACTGTTCAAACAAGGTGAAAACCATAACCCCCTGCCCTAGCATTATCTCTTATGTACCACGACAGCTTCCGTCTCGCCACCTTCGGGTCTAGTGGTATTTCACCCAGTTTCTCATGTGCACTCAACCCTGAGATGTGGATACCATGGGTTGTAAAAGCTATGGACGAGAAAGAGTTATCGTAGCTGGCGTCATTGGAAAAGTAGGCAAAGAACCCTAGGATATTGGCGAGAAGGGCGAAAGTAATGGCAAGAGCGTAGGCTAGGAGGACGTCGAATGGATGGTAGGAGTATATATTCTCAGGGGTTGTCGTTGTCACATTGGTCATGGTTGGGGGTCTGACTGTTGTTAGCGTAAAAGATCTTCAAGGCCTTGAAAGAGCAATGTTCAAGAACTCACGCGAGAAGCGGATCAATGATAAGACTCAATGTGATATTTGAAGACAATTCCGGGATCAACACGTCCAATGTACGGTTACGCGCATAAGCCATATCTTGCAACCGCTGAGGAGAGAAGACCCCGCCCGTATGACCCTGAAGAGCATGATTTTTAATGAAGTAGCTGTTGAAGTCTGAGCTCCCTAACAGACTTGTCTGGCCAATACTGGAATATATTTCGCTGAATATTGTGTTTGTAGTGTTGTTGCCGCTAGTGGGCTGATTGTCATCATCGTAAATGCCGCCCAATACACTGTTGTCAGTGCCATTGCTGCGGGTGGACTGATAGAAGCCCATCGAACCCACCAACTGGCTACTCAGTGCCCACATGAAGGCGGAATATGCTAGGCTTTCGTCATATGCAGTGATGGAGGATCCATTTGTGGGGTAAGCGACCACGCCTACCACTTCGGGCTCGGGCATACTTATAGATTGTATCCCATTTACCCATGAGAAACTGACCTGATATGAGGCATTGTATAACTCGCAACTGAGATAATAAGGATCGGCCTCGTCAGTGACGTTCGGGATAGTCACATCAGGGGGGTACCGCGGAAACTTCATCCAAAGTTGATTCGATGCGTTTGGAGCCCCATTCACATCGCTAAGGTTGGCGACTTGGACGCCGGCATCAAGCGGAACGCCGCTTAAATTGACCAAAGCAGGCACAAAGGCAAAGTACTCGTTCGATACTTCTCGAATGGATTGATCCAAAGCCATCTCTGCTCTCTCCGCAGCTAGATCGACTTGGTTGGCGATGGTACTATTTGCAGTTTGGCACTGCACGTATGGTCCGTAGAAATTTTGTTGGTATGTTGCGTTAATGAATGGTGCGGGCAGTGATAAAATTTGGCCTGTGCCTGCGGTCGCCACAGCTAGACGGGTAAGAATAATTCGGGGGCCTGAATACGTCTGCACGTATTGGCTCACTTGACCTTGGTTTGGGACAGTGTAAGCGAAGTTGAAATATTGCGCAGCTTGAGCTATTTGCAGTGTTGAGACGTTAACCATCTGAGACCCCATCTGCATCACAGAGTTGACGTTCAACGTGGCAGGCGTTATTAGAGACGCGATGGGGATGCACCTGCAATTCTATGTTAGACCGTAAGCAGTATAGCTGAAGGGCGCAACCATGACTGACCATGCAATCAAGGCCAGAAAGGAGGCTAGCCTTAGATTGGACAGCATCTCGACGTTCGTGAACGATAGCAGGCTGCTAGTGACATCAAAACCCGCGTTAACTGCCTGGATGGATATCTCGCTCCTCTTTAATGCTCTCCAAAGGCATTGAACATATGCGAAATGGACCGAGCCTACAAGGCTTATCTGCGTTATGAAAGCAAGTGCTGTACCGATCCTGTCAGGCTTTTTGTTAGGATCTGACGTGTTCTACTAAAAAGCGCGCTCATGGTCTTCTTAAGCTTCAAAAAGACTGAGGGTATGATTGTCAAAGCAATACGCATACCTCAATGCGTTCTGCTGCTGGAAGCTATCTCCAACTTTCTTCCCGTTGAGGAACGAGTAATAGCCATGCAATGCAAGAGCAGACCCTAGGCCTAAAAGAAAAGTGAGTATCATGGTAATCGGCGACCTCCAGTAGACTTTCTTCTGGGATTTCAACATTGAAGATGTGCTTCGGCGACGTTTTTCTTCATCTTGAGTGGGCCCTTCGACAGACACTGTACCCTCTTGCTTCTGTGCCTGCGAATTCTGGCGAAGCAGTCTCTGTCGTTCAGGGGTAATGTTCTCTGTCCCCTTTTCCAATATTTGGTTTTTTGTAGACATAGCGGTGAATGGCACAGCGGTCAGCGTTAAGGAGCTGACTATCTAAGAGTGAGTCATCCTTATGGCTAATGTAAAGACATTCTCGGTTCTATTCCATAAATGACGATCATGGGAAAGAAATTAGATCCATAGGAGCATAGATTAAGACCGCAAAAGTGGTCCAGCGCTGTTCAGGCGATGTATTCTGCGCATGCGATGAATGGAGTCAAAAAGATGAAGAGAGGGAAGAATGGTACAAGAACTCGCTTCATATACTATTCTTGTGAAGATTTATGGCCCCAAGGCTGCCAGAGCAACACATCCATAGCTTAGTGGCTACATGCGCCTGAAGGATATTGGCTACATGCGCCTGGAAGATATTGCGCACAGTAACTCACGCTCGCAAAAGCCTGGAGAGAAATCTTACTTCATGCCAATATTTGCCTCAAAAAGTTGCATCCGATTGGGCATAAAGCCACGTTTGCTCTTCGGAGGCTTGCAGCACACCCCCAAGTTACCGGTGTTAGGTGGTGGCACAGCAGCCGTAACCATTCTGTTGGTGGTGTGTTGCAATTAGGTTTGCTCCCAAGTAGGGTGTGATGCTCGTATTAACCAAGAGTCAGCCTTCCGGGCCGCCGTCTACACCCTCATATAGCAAAAAGGCCAGTCAGGTGGTAGCACCCTATGCACCTTCCTTGAAGCACCTCACCTCGCAGGGGGCGCCGTACGCGGGACAAGAAAACGGGCACACCCCCCCCACGCCTCATGATCAATGACCATAAGAATAGATCTCGCGTCAAATTGCTTGTCTGATAAATCTCAACCATCTTAATATAGTGAGTAAGTTCATAGCTGTCAGGGTCGAATTAGAACGCCTTTAGTATTATCATTCTGGCACACGCACGTACCCGCGGGGTGCTGGTTCTAGCTTATGCACACTTCTTGGGAGAAGCATAAACCCGTACCCATATAGACTTCTCCCTGGTAGGAAGTGTAGTAAGTACGTAACATCTTTCTCAATAGAGCATTCATTACTTATGACCACACTTCTTTAACCCTGTGGTCGGAGAGTACATTGGATGTCCTATAATTAAGCATCTGTAATAGTAGGACATCGCGTCCAAAGCAAACGCGTGCTGGGCTACCACCAGTCACTCCTCTACATCACTTGCGAAAGTGATGGCAAACACCACTGAGCCATGTAAAATGGCTCAAGAAGCTCATGTTTTCCTTCCACACACACCAGCGCCAACGTTTCTATCTACAACAACGAAGTGGACGTGCAAGTTCTAGATTTCACAACCAAACCCAGCAGCATGGCCACCCCAACCAAACCAGCTCTCTTCGACTTCCGCATCCACAACGTCGACAAAGTCACTTCTATCCTCCACACGCATCCCGTCCCCACCTTCCTCTGTTCATCCTCAGAATCCACCCAAAACAGCAAAACCTTCTACGAAGCCTTCATCGACGTTCTCTCCCTCATCACAAACCAGCACCACGACGAATGCATGAAAGCCCTCACCTCCCCCTGCGCCAACTGCGGTAACCCCACCAAAGATGCCCTCAAATCACCCATGTCGTACCTCCATCTCGCCGAGCCGATGGTCATTATCCAAGTCACGCCCGTTTGCGGAAGCAGGGCATGTGAAGTGAAGATTCGGACGGAGTTGGTTGAGGTACAGAAGAGGGTTATGGGTGAGGAAGGGGGGGAGCATGATAGGAAGATTTATGGGAAGATGAGCTGTGAGGGCTGTGGGAAGGGGGATGCGAAGAGGTGTGCAGGGTGTGGGACTGTGGCGTATTGTGGGAAGGAGTGTCAGAAGAAGGGGTGGAAGGTGCATAGAAGGGTGTGTCGTAGGAGGAAGTTGGTAACACCGGCTGAGAAGGTTGAGCTGCCGTATCAGGTTATTTGAGGGGAGTCTGCCGGAGTCATTGCGAGCAAGGTTATGGTCTTGTGATGATTGCGAGGGAGCTATGATGCATGAGATATGAGATACGAACTACGGAAATATTAGATATGAGATGTCGAGCATAGAGGCGTATGATACTATTGTATTTGCTTGATCCATAGAGCTACTATGAAATGCCATGTAAGGACGGGTTTCTGCTAATCAAACAAAATGACGGTCATCACTCCCAGAGGTTAAATTGATTGCAGCTGCTAGCTTCACAAACCTGATGCACATTATTCATCATTCATTCACCACCACTTAGTACCTTAGTCCACGATTCGATACAAAAAGGCTGCAAATTCGATCCGACTCCCGCTAGTCAGCTAACCATATCGATCTTACCAAACAATCACCAAGACTGTCCACCATCTAGTCATTATTGACCTATTTGCATACATCCTGAATGCTGATTCTTTACACAAAATTCGTATATACGTGGTTGCGGCGTTCCAGCCAGGCCCGTGCGGCACAACGTCGCCTTTTGGAGCATATAAGACTCCGAATCCAGAAGAATACTCCACGCCGTGATAGGACTATACTTCAAACTGTTTGAGGCCACCCAGAAGGTTGCTCATTTGTCACCAACCCAGCCAAAGAATCCCCCGCCCGCTGTGCAAAGTTTTTGTTCTCTGCATCTGTAATTGTTCTCAGTAAAACATCATCAACCTCCTTTCCGCCAGCCCAAGCAACTAGCCCAGTTGCCATACGCACTAATGCGCGCGGTGTGTCTCCCCTGGTAGCTGATTTACCGGAATGGTTGTCATTACTCTCATTGTCGTGCTTCTGAGGGCTTCTCCATGGAGTGAGATGGATGAACTCGCCAGTCTCGGGGTCGAAGAAGGTCTTATTATCACCTGTTGTCTCTAATTCGATAAGTCCCTCGTGTTTTTCGTTAGCTGACTGATCCGTGATGGACACTTTTGAAGGGTTGGATCCTATCAATGGATTGACTAGGGTATCGAAAGAATTATTGATTGCTTGCCATGCTGCTCCCTCACCAGTGTCTTTCTCGTCCTCTGGTTGTGAAGATCGGATTCGTCGCCGTAGATCGCTGGGGTAATGATTGTGGTCAGGATTGTGCTTTATGACGCGAACACCCTGTCCAGCCACAGTTTCGGTCCCTTTTTCATTGTGCCGTGTGACCAGCACTTCATTACGTGCTGGGCTTTGAAAAGGTTCTCCGTCTCTTGACCTTTGACGAGCAAAAGCTAGCAAGATAGCACCAAGTACGACCGTTATGAATGCAGAAACTAAAATGTAAAATGTGTCGGAGATGCTCAATGCTCGATGAAAGTTGCTGGAGAAGGCGTATAGCTTCGCACGTTTCAGATTCACCAGGACAACGGAAGCATGTCTCAGAGCTCGTTTGCCCAAGTGGTACGGTGAGTCAGTCACCCCTTGGGCAATACTGTTCTTACATTCCGAGCTACTGGCCTCAAGAGTTGTAAGGTTTGCCTGGCATATTGTTAGAGCCGGGCAAAATCTCTGGATGGGGGCACAGTGACCTGTATTAGACTCGTACATGCCGACAAAGCTCCATTGATGGCTTGGGACACTTCAAGTTTATATGTTCGCACCCCAAGGAAAATCAAGCTGCCCAGCGAAGCTGCCAGTGATACGATACCGATGGTGTTGGACAGCCACTGACTGTTGGACTGGATTGGCGCGCGTTGAACAGGGTCTCGAACACGGCTATCTGCTCCAGAGAGGGTTTCATATGGCCGTTGTGGAGTAGACCGGGGGATAGTACTGTCACCAGGTGATGGGTCCGTGGTTGTGGTCGATGATAGAACAACAGTTGATGCAGAGCAATTAACTAGTGGGACCCCATGTTGGAACCGCCCGAATTCAATGTTAGCATCCGAGGACTCGGAACAATTGGTGGATGAGGTTCTAGCCAGACTGGACAGGTTGGAGCTAGTTGATGATTCGACAGTATCTGTATGGACCACGGGCCGTTTCACATCCATTGAGATAAAGAGTAATGCCACAGTCTCGTGTATGTTGGATTCAGTGAGTTAGACCACGGAGGGCAGACTGTTAAGATGGAGTCTACTTGGTATGTGCTATGAGACATTTCTTTTTCTGCTCTCGGCCTTGTCCCTGACTTGAAAACAGGTTTTGGTGGACCTTGCCGCCCCCAGAGATTCAGCCCGACCGCAGCTCAGCTTATGCTGGGCTGATTCAGGCCGATCTATGCTGAAAAGGGGAATGGGGCCTGCAGCGGTTCTATGCGAGAAACCGTCATCCGCCAGCCAATGGCTGCTGGCCCTGCCCGCACTTGGCCACAAGGTGCCTGAAGGTTCGCTTTGTAAGACATTGAATGTTCGAAATCGTATCAAAGAATGCATTAGACACTATGTGTGTCTGATTCAAGGATCCGGGCTCAAATGGCATTCCCTATGCAGTTGAATCGGCATGATCCGCAGGACACAATATGTACGATCTGTTGTACCACTCTCTTTGGACATTAGTTGATACAATAGTACTATGTTTCCACACGATGCCGAGAGTCCAATGCTCTAAGGAGGCGCCGAGAGCTTGGCGATAGTCGGCAGCGAAGGCGGTAATTCACATTCTTACCTTAGATAGTTGAAGATTGTATACACTCCCATTGGACACTTTCTCGCAAACTCTGCATGCTTTAATCATGAGTAATGGTACGCGGCTTTTCCCGAGCAGCGATGGTGTATATTGCGGTAGTCGTGTCTAGAACCCAGGAACAGACAGTGGCGGTACCTCGGTCTAATGTTTCTGGTCAAGAAAGGTGGAAATTTCTGGCAACAATATGTTAACAGAAAGAGTCTGTGCATACGAGTAGTACTTCTATATGGTGTGACTTACAGTTCCGTTGTGGCTGACAAAGACGATACCGTTGCGAAGAGCCTGCATGATATATGGCGTAGGGTGTGGCCAATACAACAAAAGATATCTGAGAAATATTGAATGGTCACACGATTGCAAGAGTCTTGATTGGCCAGATTTTAGTGACGTAATCTTTCTTCCGATGACCCCGCGCTTCAGACTATTTACATTCGCCTCCAGTGCCGACTAGATTTTCCTTTAAGACCTTCCTCCCTCCCTGCTAAATCGCTTTGATATCTTTCATACTATTACCACTCATAAATTCAACTGCAATTATGGCTACACAGCAAGGTGCTCACGGCCAAGCCAACGGCAACGCCCAAGCGGGTGCATTCAGATCCTACGAAGACGACCGCAACACCGCTTCACAGCAAACCCTCTACACCACGAGCAATGGCGTACCCATGCCTCACCCATACGAGACCCAACGTGCCGGTGCAAACGGCCCTCTCCTCCTCCAAGACTTCCACCTCATCGACCTAATCTCACATTTCGACCGAGAGCGGATCCCAGAGCGGGTTGTGCACGCAAAGGGTAGCGGTGCTCACGGCACATTCAAATGCACGAACCCTATCGAAGACATATGCCTTGCCGATGTCTTCAGTGAGGCTGGCAAGTCTTGTCCCGTCTCTGTTCGCTTCTCGACAGTGGGTGGCGAATCTGGATCTGCCGACTGTGCTCGAGACCCTCGAGGGTTCTCTGTTAAGTTCCGCACTGCAGAGGGTAACTGGGATATGGTAGCCAACAACACCCCGGTCTTCTTCCTCCGTGATCCTGCCAAATTCCCACACTTTATCCATACCCAAAAGCGCGACCCACAAACCCATCTTGGGGGTGGTGACGACAGCACAATGTTTTGGGACTATTTGTCCCAGAACCCTGAGTCGGTCCACCAGGTCCTGATCCTGATGGGTGATCGCGGAATCCCCGATGGGTATCGCTTCATGCACGGATACGGTGGACACACCATGAAGCTCGTCAACAAGGCCGGTGACTGGGTGTACTGTCAGTTTCACATGATATCGCAACAGGGCACCAAGTTCCTCACAAACGAGGAAGCGGCATCCAAATCTCCAGATTATTCACAGAAAGACTTGTTCCAAGCCATCGAAAGAGGCGACTTCCCAAAGTGGAGTGTTGAAGTGCAGACCATGACAGCCAAGGAGGCTGAGGAGCTTTGGGAGAAGCAGGGGATCAACGTGTTCGACTTGACCCACATCTGGCCTCACAAGCAGTTTCCTCTGCGTAAAATTGGTGAATTCGAACTCAATGAGAACGCAAAGAACTATTTCGCCGAAATCGAGCAGATTGCTTTCAACCCAGCACACATGCCTCCAGGCATTGAACCATCCGCCGACCCTGTACTCCAAAGTCGTCTTTTCTCATACCCAGATGCCCATCGTCACCGTGTAGGCGTCAACTACCAACAGCTCCCAGTCAACTCAAGCAGGACAACCTATCGTATTGGTAACTTCCAGCGCGATGGCAACATGGCTTTCTATAATCAGGGTTCGCGCCCCAACTACCTGTCTTCGATAGAGCCTATTAGCTTCCGCGAGCGCAGTGTCAACCTCGACAAAGTTCATGGCCAATTCGTAAGCGAGGCTGTCACATTCCTTTCTGAAATCCATCCGGAGGACTTTAATGCACCCCGAGCTCTTTGGGAGAAGGTCTTTGATGAGAAAGCCAAGGCTCGTTTCATCGAGACTGTATCTGGCCACATGTCGACTTGCCGCAAGGAAGAGATCATCAAGCGCCAGATTGCCATTTTCCGCGAAGTGTCCGAGGATATCGCGAGTCGCTTGGAGAAGGCTACTGGTGTCAAAGGCTATGATGGGATTAAGAACGTAAGTTGCCACCGCAAGGCAAAACCCCCTTCTGATGACTTGGGCTGACATGCTACCAGATGAACTTCAATGGAACTCACAACGGTTTCAGCAAAGACCACAAGATACGCAACGCCAACGGCATGACATCGAAAGTGGGCTTCAGTGGTCACAGTCACAATGGAGCACCTATCAAAGGCACCCACAAGGATGAGAGCATCAGCAATGCTGGCACCAACGGAACAAGGGTAAATGGTGGTACAACTAACGGTGCCAATGGACACTGATTGTTTGCTCTTTTCTAGATTAGAACATGTTATGCCGGGGCTGCTCGGAACGAATTTATCATGAAGCTGTAGCATATGTGAGAGAAGAAAACTGTACTTAGAGAATGATTGAATGTGTGCCATTAGATACCATACTTGCCATTCACATACTATACTTGCCATTTGCTCTTGTCGACAGGAGGTTAGAAGTGAGCAAGAAAAAACAATGTAGTGACTAATAAGCCTCACAAGCATAACGTCTACCTATGTCGTCCTGTCAGAGGCCCATCGAATTATCTAATCTTATCTAAATACGACCCGATGGTTTGGGTACTCTGTACCGCAGCATACCTCTTGCCTAGAGAAGGTGTTAATATATGGCATGTTGGTATTAGCCCCTCAAGCTGTGAAGGGTGCGTTGGAGGATCAGCATAGCCCTGCCCCGCCATTAGCTCGCCTCCATCAGGTGTTAACGTGTTAGGACCCTATCGTGTTTATTAGCACTGACCTCCCACATGTTCATGCACCTCAAGCGAGGCATCCATTTCGACAGAAGACGACAAGACAACCAGCTTTAGAGTGGCTTTGAAGCGCTCTCTATTAGCTTTTAAATCAACGCCTATGGATATACCCACAGGATTCATACTGTAAAGGTGAGTTTTTTCGCCTACCTGTTCTTAGTCGTGTTGATGCCTAGCGCTAATTGGTGACTCAGGTACTAACTAAATCGTTAGGCATCTACTGCCACGCTACAAGACCTTTTGTATTACTTCTTGGTCTCCTTGCGCTTAATCTGCATCCAAATCACCGCTCCAGCAACTCTACCCTAATTCACAATTACCTACCTTGGCCCGGGATCGTGTCGGAATCCGGTGCCTAGGCTGAGCTGACTCAGCGATGTCTAGGTATACGATCATCGCTGGTTCTTCTTTTCCCAAGGATCAATCACACCTATTTCCACCGATGGACAGGTCTCTCACACAGAAAACAGAATTCTTCCTGTATCGTGGGCCATCAGGGAGACTCTCACCTCCTCCCATGATAACGGAAGTGCGTCTAGGCCGTCGTTACTTTTTGCATATAGCTGACAATTGCTAGATTTTCCGTTTCATGAGCCTTCCGCCAGAAGTCCGTCGATTGGTCTATGCCGAATGTCTCGTAGTCGGCAAAATATTCCCATACACAGTCAGCGAACGATATCATGATTATGATGACCTAGACGATGAGGAGGATACCGGTCTTGAGTTATCAGGTTGCGAAGTACCATATGTAGCTCTTCTTCAGGTATGCAAGAGGATCCGCGAGGAGTCAGAGCCGATGTTGTACCAGCAAAACATCGTTGTCTTACCGGTTTGCGACCTTACCAGACTTTTCTTCAAGCGCTGCCTGCATAACGACATACGCAAGAGCTGGGTGAAGGCTGTAGAGCTCGAATTTCTCGGGGCAGACTTGACTAGAAGGGACAGAGAGGCAGTGCTGGATGAACAGATAGCGCTCCACAGGAATGATCTACTCTTCCCCGAAAAGTGTCCTCGTATGAGGCTGGACTCAGGACTTGAACATGATGTGCATGTGGCATACAATCGCCGCTTAGTCCAAGTGGCCTGGCCTCGGAAAGCATCATACGTCCTTGACAATCTGGCCTTACGAAAAATCCATCTTAACTTCGACCGAAGCGCATGTAATGAGGATTGTTGCGTGATGAAGGGAGAGGCGCTCAGAGCTATGGAAGGGGGTTTTGCAAAGGGCATGCCCGTGAATGTAAAGATAACGGGTTTTGGGGATGCTACTGACGGTCTTGGAAATGCGCATAGAGTGACATACAGGAAGGTCATGGCCAAATGGACATCGATGCGAAGACAAGAGGATAATCCTTATGATCATGTTACTGGTCTGAATCAAGTCCATCAAGAGGTATCAGATTCCGGTATGTAATACGAAAAAAAGATGCATCCATCATGCCATGGCATATTGGGCAAATAGAGCGGTATTGGAACAGGTTGGGGGTCGGCCGTGTTTGGACGGGTCTATCTACCCTCTTACCACCTCAGAAACCCTACAAACAACCCATCCAATGAATGCATGTACTAGCCAGGCATGTCTCCAACGCTTCAGCAGTTCGTCAGAGAACCATCTTAGGAATCGGGCCTAGTTACCAGAATATGGACCTCTCGAAAGAATCATATTGTTCGGAGCTAGTATCGACAGCCAACCATCTAAGATGGTATCTCTATTGCTCCTGACGCCTATCACTTGCTACTTTGCCCGCACTATGATCGCTAATGCGTAAGTAAGTATTACTCATATAAATATCTTGTACAGTATTACGTGCACAGGCTTGTTCGCTATTGTCACTGTCGAAGGGCGTGAGCATCCCTGCCGTAATGGAAATTCGTACCAATCGCTTCGCACATATCAATCTGCCTAGGAAGATCATGATACTGGGGAATGTTGGAATGTCTGACCAGGGTTGCATTATTCTGCAGGATGGAGCATGTGAACGCCCGTCTAGAGCGGAAAGAGGGATAACACGCGACCATGACCGAGCCAAGAAGATAACGCTATCCTCATAGAGGCTAGTGCACAGATCTAGAACCGAGGTAGATTAGCCTCGCTCGGAAATCTTCTGGGCATTGAACCGACATTGAACCTTAAAGCCTCACTTGGCCCCCAGAGATGTCCTATGTCCCTTCCCCCGCCCATCCCGCCTTGCAATTTTCTTCTCTTCTCTTCTCGCTTCTCATACAATTGTACCGCCATATATCTATATATTATATAAATTGCATGATAGCCTTTACGTCAGACATCTGCTGCAATGGATCCTAACGCCAGCACCATCAAGGAGGCTGGCGTCTCGAGCACCCCCGCGCAGGAGCCCGCCGGAAGACGAGCATCAGCATTTGGAGCCAGGCGCAAGTCTTCTGCAGTCGTCGACGAAACTCCAACTGCTGTCTTTGAAGCCTCTGCCCTCAATGCAGACGATCGTAGGCTAGCCGAAATGGGCTATGTTCAAGTTAGCAACAATACTGCCCATCAATTCCCACACCAACTCGGCTAACCACCCACATCGAGTTCTAGGTCTACAAGCGAGAATTCTCCTGGCTTTCCACTGTCTCCTTCGCCCTTTCTATCTCAGGCCTCTTCGCCAGTGTTTCTACCACCTTCGTCTATCCCTTCGAGGCGGGCGGTGCTTCATCGGTCGTATGGTGCTGGCTCATATCAGGCTTCGGGTGCTACTGTATTGCCTTGTCTGTGGCCGAGCTTGTCTCTGCCTATCCCACCTCAGGAGGCCTATACTTCACTTGTAAATACCTTGCACCAGAACAATGGGTCCCGGAGATAGCCTGGTTGACGGGTTGGTTGAATCTGCTCGGCCAGATTGCTGGAGCCGCGTCGACAGAATATGGCTGCGCCCAACTGCTTCTGGCTGCTGTTTCAATGGCAGGTGACTTCAACGGCTATGCCCCTACCGACCGTCAAACTGTCGGAGTCATGGCTGCTTTCACTACCTTGCACGCTGTTCTGAACAGTCTGAGTACAGCGGCACTCGAGAAAATGACCAAGACATATGTTATATTCCACCTAGCTGTCCTCTTCGCATGCTGCGTCACCCTGCTGGCCATGTGTGACTATAAGCATACCTCGTCTTATACTTGGACTACTGTGACGGACAACTCTGGCTGGTACCCAGAGGGCTGGTCTTTCATCTTCGGCTTCCTATCGGCGTCCTGGACTATGACTGACTACGATGCCACCGCACATATAGCAGAAGAGATCAAAGATCCAGAAATCAAAGCTCCATGGTCCATCGCGATCGCCCTCGGCTTTACCTGGATTGGTGGCTGGCTCTTCAATATTGTGCTAGCCTACTGCTCTGGAAACCCCACGCATACGCTGGGTAACGTAGTTGCACAGCCCGTCGCTCAGATCTTCTACGATGTTATCGGCCGCAACGGAGGGATTTTCTTCACCGTGGCTGCCTGTTTCATACTCAACTTCACAGCCATGACAGCTATTCAGGCTGGTGCCCGTACCATTTGGGCTTATTCCCGCGACGAAATGTTGCCCTTGTCCCGGATTTGGTATAAGATCGACAGACGAACCGACACCCCTATCATTGCAGTCTGGCTCTTCTGCTTTTGTTGCGTTGCTATCAATTTGATTGGCCTCGGATCATATACTGCTATTTCCGCGATTTTCAACCTGACAGCTATCGCTCTGGATTGGTCATATTGTATCCCAATCATCTGCAAGCTGGCATTTGGTAAATTCGAGAAGGGGCCCTTCAACTTGGGCAAATTTAGTGTGCCGATCAATGTCTGGGCCGTTATATGGACTGCCTTTGTTACGATTATATACGTCATGCCTACTATTCGACCTGTTACCAAAGAAAATGTAAGTACTCCCGAACTCCCCGCCATACTCTCAAACCTGACATTGGTGACTTTTTTCAGATGAACTACGTTGTTGTCCTAATGGCTGCTGTGGCCATCTTCTCAATTGGATACTGGTATGCAGCAGGTCGTTACTACTACGTCGGCCCGAGAATCAAGGCACAGCTCATTATTGGCGTTGAGGGTGAGGGCGACGGCAAGGCAAACTCCTCAGAAGGCTCAACTGAAGAGAAGCGCATAGCTTAGGACACGCACGTACTGTGACGGATTTTTGGGACTACAAGCCCCTCGGATAATGGGCAGTGAGGGGTTATATTATTGACGCTCGTTTGCAATTGTTATCTATGTATGCTCTGTCTATATACCCAAGGAAACGCCTCATCATGGAGCCATGAGGAATTCGAATGCTGTTTTTCAATGGAGGAATATATCTCCCTCGACTCTTCAAATTTTCCGCTCATGCGTGCCGACAAGTTGTTGCACAGAGGAGGCTTGCCCCCGCTAGCATCTCTCTGCCCATACTCCTAGCGGTCCATTCTCCTGAATCGTGATCATTGCCAGAGATATGGTATTCGTTCCGCAGGATCACATATTCTATTTGCTTATTTCTGGCAGTGGCTGTCAGTACCCGTTCTCTCATACCTACATTGAAGATAGATCTATTGGCTAGAAACTCGCTGTAGGTGTTAACAACCGTCATGACTGTTTGCTGCTCAACGCCGCTTTTCAAGACCCATGATATCTGGGTGGCACACACTCTCATGCATGCATCGAGTTCCTTTCCCTTCAACAATGTTTATCGTGATGCAGACTCGGCCGTCCCCCATACAGAGTCATTTCACGCCTGACGCGCTTCCCAGATCCAGTCCCTGCAAGAAATCAACCAGGTCACTGAGCATAGCAGCCGAATACCAATGACCCAGCCCCTCATATTCCCTCCAGGAAACCTGCATCCCCAAAAGCCTAAGACATCTCGCAGCCTCCACGCCAAGCTGTAAAAGAACCTTCTCATCCTCCGTACCATGTCCTAAAAAGAGTGGTGTGCGTTGAAACGCCATCGATGGCTCTACGCCCTCAGCCCCAACTTCCTCGCATAAAAATTCAATAGCTTGCGTACGAGAGTCAGATTCTTCTCTCCCTTGGCCAGACCGTTCAAAAATATCATCATCCGCTTCATATGACGGCTGTGTAATAATCTCCTCCATCTTCTTCCGAAACGGCAACCATCCACACATCCCAAACGCAGCTCCCAACGCCTCCCCCTCCCACAGTAACAAAGCTATCAGAGAAGCAGCGCACCCCTGACTCAAACCCCCCAGCACCACATTCCTAGCTCCAACAATTCCAATCTCCTCCCTTAATAAGCTGTGGATATACGCACTCGTCTCCCTTAGTCCCGCAATCTGCAACTCCTCCTCCTCCCTCTTATCTGTCGTTGGCGCTGTTAGAGATGATGAATAATCAAACCATTGGGTGATACGTGCGCGGTTGTAGAGAGCTGCTCGGCGCTTGGATGCGGTGGGGAATAGGAATTTTGCGTGGGGGAGGGTGGTGCGGAGGGTTAGGGTGGGGGCGAGGGTTTGGGAGGGGGTGATGGGGTG
>KI911124.1:1440643-1566846 GCA_000482085.2 Cladonia metacorallifera KoLRI002260
TTTGGGAGGGGGTGATGGGGTGGGAGAGGAGGGGTGGGAAGAAGGTTGAGGCGGAGGAGCCGCGGCCGTGGAGGATTATGATGGTGTGGTGGTGGGTGGAGAGGGGGGGGATGGTGAGGGGTGGGGGGTAGAAGGGGGATTTTCTGAGCTTGGGCGGGAGGTTTGCAGAGGGATTGGGAGGGGTGGGTGATGATTGGGGAGATGTTATGATGTTGGGTTTCTGATCAGAATGATTGGTTGATTTGGTGTTCTGGGAGGCTATGGGCTCAGACGCTGATGATTGAGGATGTATATCGGCCATGTTTTTTGAAGGGAACATGGAAAGATGGATGTGGCTTTCGTTTGAGGTATGTGGACACTGATCATTATGGCCGGATATAATTATTGGTTTCTTGAAATGATACTTTGTATGACTATCTTTAATGGCTTATCAATTGGCGAAGCTGCTACTTAACTCATATAAATATTGCCTAGAGCTGGTGTTGACTCGCTCGTAGTGGTGTTTGGGTGTTGTGCTCGTATCTTACAACGCTCGGGGCCGCGTCTTTTGCGCCCTTGCGCCTTCCCGACCCGGCAGCTGTTGTCTTTCCCCGGGAGCGCAAGGACCTTACGGGACCTAACGAACACCAGATACAGCACGTAAGGTAAGGTATCATCAATTGGTCTTATTAAGTGTTGGCGAATCCTATGGCGCCACGAGGGAAGGCGTTGTGGCTGCCACCCTTGGACTACGCCATGTTACGCTGACCACGAGATACAATACGCCGCAAAGCATGCAAGCGAACCCTCCCTAAGACCCAATATCTTTCCCTTTGGAACTCGCATCAGGATCTTATCTTGCACAATGGATTTCATTGTGGTTCAATTGTTGAACAACGTGTTCCACTGCATGTCCTCAACGTAAATATCTCCTTCGTAACGGCTTCATTATTGTTTAATTTTCAAACGAAATCTGATGTTGATCGTTGATAGTACAAGACTGCAAATGCGCTCAGTCAAACGCTCTATCTTTCAGCAAGGTCAAGAAACCTCCTCGCCATTTTTCGCCCTTCCCTCATCTATTGATACAAGATAGCCCTAACAGGCTTCCGCCTGGTACAACGCCTTTCGCAATATATACATGTAGTCCACATCTCAAACAGCATGTGGTACACTGCTCTCGTCCGTCAAAGTCCAGTCGATCTGCTTCTTTATAATCTTCGACTGGCTCGATTGGCTATCCCCATCCGATTCGGGCTTGCGCCCACGAGCAGATATGGTTGCTGTCTGTGTTTGCTTGTCTCCTGGATGGAAATTTCCCATTGCTATACTGTCATGCTGTACTGACTCTGGATCCCGCGACTTCTTCCTCATAGAACGTTTTTGATATCCGTTTGAGCCGCTGCTACCAGAGGTATCGAGACCCTTGCGGGTGGTTTTTCCTCCATCGGCACGAATCATGCCTGTCTCTAGGGCTTCGAGGAATGGCTTGAGGTAGGGTACGCAAGCCGATATAAGCGAAACGCATTGAACGATCTCCGTCCATAGCACAACTTGCCACAGGTCGAAAGTAAGGTCATCAGAATCCGTTAACTCGTGTTGTGTATAGTAGATTTGTACAGCCGTGGCGGCAACGGTGCTGTAGATCTATGTCAGTCAAGTGTGGACGAAATACCGAGACAGAACTTACAATAAGCGGCAAGCGAAGCAGACCAGAACGATGGTCTTACGTCGACGGCGCATTTGCAAAGAGCTAAGGATCCAAAACGGAATGACAACCAAAGCAAGATCCGTAAGGATATTCATAATGTCGAAAAAGGTCCAGAACCCAATGAGATCGATACATTTGCCGTCAATAAAGTCCCAAGCATCCGGAAGTCCGCATCGGAACGCAAAAACAAACACCGAAGAGACCGCCCACAGTCCAACGAGACCTCCGAGGGCAAAATTTGCGAGCCTTTGTTCCCGCACCGGAGTCAGACTCTGAAGGTACAGAATGACTGACGCCTTCGTTAAAGCCAAAGCCCCAACAAACAGAATGTCTGCGGCGTATGCATTCTACCCTCGTTAGCAGACTGATTTGCAGTCGGAATAGCTACTACGAACCTTCTGGAACCGTGTTACTTGCGACGCAGACAGATTATCGATTGGCTGGCCCAGCCCAGCGACAACCTGAAGAGACGTTGCAATGGATTGACCTATAGCACACAACTGGACAATCGGTCAGTATGATATAAACCAGGTTCCGGGAAGAATGCTCTCACCAATGCTAACAGGATTGCAATATCATCAGAACGAATGGTGTGTACAACGACAAGCCTTGTTATTATTCGCGCCACGACAGCAAGAAAGGTTGTGACAATGAGCAACCATGTCATAACACTGACCACCGGTCCGTGGTTTTCGGGCTGGTTCCATAGAGGACCGTTTGTGACGGTAAGATTGGAGATGGAGCTCATCTCGACATATGCTCAGTGTTGCCTTCGAACTCTGTTCTTGTGCACGCACATGGAGTCGTCTGGAGAAATTTTGTGGAGTTAGAATGGCTGACGATTGTCAGGTACTACCTCGTGCAATCTATCTCATGGTAGAAGGTATTCGTGGGTCCTGGACCGGCACGAAGCAGTAGTCTGATTCACAGTCAGCCACAAAGATAACGGTAGGAGAACCCGAAGCCCTTGATGGCTGGCCGCTGTGATGTTGTGTGATATGAACAGTGGTGATGTGATGGGGTCAAAGAGGGACAGATGGCGAGTCGCATAACCGGGCCTGTCTAGTGCAAGTTCTAAATATCTAGAGTAGAGCCTGGCCATTGGATCTAATTTCCAGGTCCAACCCTGCAAATGTTGGATGGTGACTATGGGCCGCTGGCGGGCCATGGCTTGAAAAGGCTACCGCCAACCCAAATTCGATCATTTCGATGCATCTTTTCTCAGAGGGTTACTTTTTGCGACAGCTGCTTGGTCCATGAGTGTGCAGCAACCGCGTCACGCAAGATAATCGAGCAAGCCACCTGTACCTGCGTCAAGTAACATCGCGCGACGTTTAATTCACGTCTAATCAAGCATTCGATAATTCTTACCAACTAAGCACGAATGATTGCGAAAATGGGAACATGCGGTGTACGCAAGCAGATCGACGATGAGAGGCCACCAACGACTGTTGGGGACCAGGAATTATGCATCATGCATGAGAGGCTCTTTGGCACGAAAGGGGCTGACGGAGCGTTCATTCCGGCGCGCGACTCAAGCCCCAACCTCATCAATCTCATTTCTGATAGGGCACATGCTGGCGGCCACTCAATTGAGTTCGACCGGAGGGTTGATAATGCATCTGATAAGTGGGCAACGAATCCTTTTTCAGGTCATTAGTGTCAATAGAGCAGACCCGACCCGTCAACATCCCACTCTCCCACGTTGTGGAAAAAGACTATTTCGCGGGGAATGGCTCCCGCTGTCCTGGAGGTCCCTACACGCGATTTCAACTGGTGCTGGTGCTGACCGTTCCGGCGCCCCTATCACTTGGTTTTCCATCTGGAGCTGTGGGGGTGATAATCCATTACATGATTGAGATTGCGCACATTCACTTTACGTGCAGTGGGCGACTTCCAGTGGAGATGTACACAATAATTGCTGGGGTGCCGTACCCCACAACCGACGCGACACTCTTATATTGTTGCGCCGCTGACGACCGGACTCTGAGGACCGCAACTCTCTAAGCGACATTTGTCTACTACTAGGTCTACGGAGCATGGAGTAAATGTTGACCGGAAGACTTAGGGGCCAACATTGAGAAATAAGGTTGGTGGTTCCAGAGGGGCGGGCTAAGGCTTGCTCTAGGCTTGCTCTAGGCTTGCTCTAGGCTTGCTTTAGGGTAGCAAGCGAGGCACTCTAACGGACCAGCTTATCACTAATGGATCACTAAAGGAGCTGCGAGGGGCTTCCTAGGTACCGCTAAACGGTCCACCGGCCCCACCAGCATAGGTTTTCTCCACTTTAATATTACGCTCTCAGGTGGAAGCCCGCCATCTAGAATTACGCTATAGTTCCATTCATCTGATTTCCACATGGCAGCTTCAGCTCGAGCCTAGCGTTTTAGATACATGCTGATCACCTTGCGGCTCGAACGTCCAAAGTTCCCTTTACGTTCATTTCCCAACGAGCAAGTCGCACAACTTGTCTCGAAGAAGAGAATTCAAGGAATCACTGTGCGACCATTCTCGACCGTCCCTTGATCGGCATTGGTGGATTTTTGGTAACACAGCTCTTCCATACACTGACTCCCTGTCTTTACACCCCCCTCTCATCCTTTCAGCACACTCTGCGCAGTCGCAACAATGAACGGCGGTCTTGAACTTGACACAATTGATGACAAGGGCTTGCAAAAGTCTCCTTATCATTCCGAGATTGAGCCTATTACAAAGGAAGAACGTGATGCGCAAGTTTTAGCACGACTGGGGAAGAAGTCCGTCCTTGAGGTACATTGGACATCAGTATTCTCAAATGCGCTTGTACTGATATCCTTCAGCGGCGATTTGGCTTCATCTCCATTCTGGGTTTCACGTGTACTATCTTAATTACCTGGGAAGGTTCTCTGATGTATGTTGGCCAAATGTGAGAGTGAGATGAGGGTGAAAATACTGACGTAGTACATAGTCTTTTCACAACTGGCTTGACCAAGTACATCTCATGGGATCAATTACGTGAAGTGACGCGACTGACATGCTTGGAAACAGTGGAGGCTCTGCAGGCCTTGTATATGGCTATCTGCTTGTCTGGGCAGGTACAATCTCTGTCTTTACAACCATGGCCGAGCTAGCGTCAATGTGAGCAACACCCACTCGATTGACTCGCAAAATCACTGACGTCTTCAAACAGGGCTCCTACGGCCGGCGGTCAATATCATTGGGTCTCTATGTTGGCGCCTCCTTCCTGCAAGAACTTCATGAGCTACATAATGGGTGCGGAACACTGTAAAATCGTAGCAGCCCCGAGCTGACGATATTAGGCTGGCTGGTGATATGCGGGTGGCAAGCTATACTTGCTGGAGGCGGCTATCTTGCTGGTACCATGATTGAAGCATTGATCCAATTGAATAACGCGGACTACGTACCGGAATTGTGGCATGGTACCTTGCTCTTCTGGGCTACGGTTCTAGTCGCTGTGTTCATCAACACGGTCACCAGCACTATACTGCCTAAGATTGAAGCCTTTATCTTGGTCGTTCACGTCATCGGCTTCTTCGCTGTTTTGATTCCAGTGGTCTATGTAAGAACCGTTGGAATTTCCGCTAATCGGCCATACTAATTGGACATAGTTGGCGCCCAACAAAGCATCTGCTCACGATGTATTTACTCAATTCTCGAATGGGGGTGCATGGCCCACCCAAGGCCTCTCATTTTTCATTGGCCTTGTTGGAAACGTATTTGCTATGTTTGGTATGTTCTGTTACCCGGATGCGGCGCCGATATAATCCACTAACATCTTCTTACCTTTTGCAGGCTGTGATAGCGCTGTACATGTTGGTGTCTATCAGCCACTTTCTTGCTGACTATGCTGACTTTGTCCGATTAGATGGCGGAAGAAATTAAAAACGCGGAAGTAGTTGTCCCATGGTCAATGTTGACCACAACCGTCCTTAATGGAGCGCTAGGATTTGGCATCGTCATTGCTGTCCTCTTTGTGACGACGGACATTACCGATGCTCTATCCAGCCCAACTGGCCTGCTTGGCTACCCTTTTATGCAAATCTTCTATGACGCTACTGGTTCCAAGGCTGGCGCTTCTGTGATGATTGCTATAATAATTATCATGGATGCTGCAGGCACTATTGCTTTCTTGGCCACTGCATCTCGCTTAGTATGGGCGTTCGCGCGTGATGGAGGCCTTCCTGGCTCGCGTTTCGTTAGCAAGGTGTGTACTGGCCTCATAGCCCTTTCATATGACCGGGAGTTGACATAATTCAGCTCCAACCCAAGACGGCCATTCCCTGGATTGCAGTCATCATAACCTCGTTCATTGCCTGTCTCATCGGATTGATCAATATTGGTTCCGCAACAGCCTTCAATGATGTGATCTCCCTTGGAGTTAGCAGCTTGTATGCTTCCTACATCATCACAGAGAGTTTCCTACTATGGCGGCGGCTCACTGGAGCCATTCGATCACCAACGGACGTTGCGAGTGACACAGGGGAAGCAAATCAGCTCATCTGGGGACCTTTCCACCTGCCCGGCATCTTTGGAATAGCGGTCAACCTATTCTCCGTCATCTTCGGTATCATCATATTCTTCTTCAGCTTCTGGCCAGTGGCCACTCCAGTGACAGCCCCACACATGAACTTTAGTGTGCTGATGACTGGCTCGGTGGTTCTGTTTGCAATAGTCTATTACGTCCTTGTCGCGAAGAAGACGTACAAGGGTCCCATTGTAGAGGTGACTCCGTATCAATTGCAACATGGGGGCAGTCTGGGCTTGGCTAAATGAGCTTCTGGTTGACTGCAGTTAGGTGTTCTTGCCTGTAATAGAGCGAGTAGTCTTTTAATAGCATGTCGTTACAGGCGCTTGAGACCATACAGGGGTCCTGTGGGACAATGGAGTCGCAGCTAAAACATTATCCAGGCCCTAATGCCTTCAATGCATGAATATATTAAATATTCCTCTTTGGACCGTCACATGTGATTTGCTTTTCCGCCGGTCCTGCCCCACACCTCCAACTGCATATCGCATATCTAATTCCTATGGACGGATGCCCAATGGATTCCTCCACCCCACCGTTATTCTCTCCGAAGTATTATGTATGTGATTGGTGCGGATCGCTGACGAATCAACTGCTAGACTATTCTGGAAGGTGTTCAAGACTATCCCTTAGAGAAATCGTGGACCTTTGATCTTCTCATGCAATCCGAAGCTACTAAGAGATCTACCGCCGCTCACCTGCCGCTGCGCTACGACCTTTCCGGTACACAAGATAGTTAGCATGTCCTATGCTCCAGCCTTTTTCAGCCATCATGTGATGGTGGAGAACCCATAGGACTGGTAAAGTCGCCGGCCGGAGGTCAATTCATCGGCATTCATGTTCGAAATCTCCACTGAATCATACTAGGGTTTTGGCTAATTGGAATTCAGAGAAATTTTGGCCTCTGTGCTATGATTTTGTTCATATTCAGCACAGGCATCAGATCTGGAACCCTCTTGTCTGCTCGAGATGGTAGGCGGGCTTTGACCTACGCAAAGGGCTTGATTACAGGCGCACTGGCCGGACACGAATTTTCCGACTAATGTACCGTGCCCGCTTGGGCATTTCTTGAGATCGTAGCCCATGTTTTTAGGACCCGGTCTTCATTGGAGTGGTGTTGATGGGATTGAGGATTAAGCATCTCGTAGATCAAACCTGCACACCAATCGGCCCAAATGGCTGCCTCCTCGGTACTGGGAATGTCTAGTCGCCCGTGCTGGGATTCCACCTGCATATGACACCACCACCACGACGATAGCGTGAAGATTGCCGGCCAATCGTCAAGCTAGCAGGTACATATGTCACTTGCATATGCACAATGACTACCGATGTAAGCTACCCCAGACCCTAGACCACTCTATGTCTCTTTGCATTTGATATATTACGGCAACCCTCATCTGCGTTTCCTAGATCTCCAACGAAGAGAAACATATTCTTCCAGGAACCGATCGAGATGTAAGTCAAGCTATCATCCTAATTGATGCCACAGCACCTATCTGACAAGTAACACAGACGTAACGACCAAGACATGAAGCTAACTAAAGCTCTATACCTCTCGATTCTCGGTCTCGCGGCCTGGGGCTACGCTGCCCCTCTGGCTATCCATAACGCCATGGACATCAAGCGAGATGCAGACGCAGCTGCACTTCCGGAGGCATATCCAGAAGCACTCCCAGAGCCTCAGAAACCAGCAAAGAGAGATGCAGATGCAGATGCCCTTCCTGAGCCGTACCCAGAGGCACTACCAGAGCCTCAAAAACCAGCAAAGAGGGATGCGGATGCACTCCCCGAGCCGTTTCCAGAGGCACTACCTGAGCCTCAGAGACCAGCGAAGAGAGATGCAGACGCAGATGCACTTCCCGAGCCATATCCAGAGGCACTTCCGGAGCCTCAAAGACCAGCCAAGAGGGATGCAGACGCAGAGGCACTTCCCGAGCCATTTCCAGAGGCACTACCTGAGCCTCAGAGACCAGCAAAAAGAGATGCAGATGCAGATGCACTCCCCGAACCATTCCCAGAGGCACTACCTGAGCCTCAGAAACCAGCAAGGAAATAGTTCTCACTTTGAAAGCACTGAGCCTGGGCAGCATAGTTTGGATCTTTCTTGACGCCGTCGGCCTGCTATACTAGTCAAACTGTCGTCAATGATCGTGAAGATCTTCTGATGGTTAGGCTTGACTTTTGGGATCCAAGCACGTTCATATTTCCCCTCATTCAAAGTTCGCTACATGCCTGTTAAGAGTCAGTAGTCGTCAGGGGCGCTTGCAATGCTCTGATCGGGTTAGTGGGAGGACTTGGCCAAATCTACTTCGTATTATACAGGATATTTCAATCCATTGATGCTAGTCAAAACAATTCCTTGGTGCCTGCAATTTGAAAAATATCACTATGTGACGCATGAGGCTTTGATGATGATGCAGGAACCGCCTCTGTGGCTCTCCTCGGCGGTGCCTTCCGAGATCAGCCTCTTGCTCTGAAGTTACCATCAAGACGATCTAGAATTTTTATGCCGTGCGAGCTAAAAGTAGATCGATCTAGAAGCATGTCATAGCACATTCCAGTGGTGTCTCTAGCTGGCGATCAGCGGTCAAGATGTGCCGTTCACGCATGGAACTTATCACTAGCTGACTACCGATGGGACGGTAGTTTGTGGAGAAGAACAACGAATGCAGGTCCGATGTCGTATGTCCGGCACAGAAGATCTCATATTTTTCGCGACTAAACAAGTATACTTGACTATAAATGGCGGTTTCTACCTAGTATAAGCCCACCAATTACAGTAAACTACCAATTCTTGTAGTATTTGTTCTCCCACGGGACGACAGTCTTTCCCTCTTCGAATTTGCCTCCTTTGGGTCTCCACATCAGGTAGCAGTGAATTGGGGTTTTCAAGTAGTTGCCCATCTCCATCCACTTCTTGCTAGGATTGCGGCGTGCAGAGTCTAGATAGAACGTGTTCATGAATGTAAAACCATGCTGTTCATAGCACGGTTTGCCATCATCCGTTGCTTCGACAAAAGCCTCAATGCCAAGCTCGTCCGCCTTGTTGGCGCCCCATCCTACGAGCATACTACCAGCGCCACGACGGCGATGTTCAGGATGGACGAAGCAAATCGCGAGTACTAACAACATCGATCAGCACGACTTGGTTGGAGATGACGATTTCACGTAGAAATGACGAAGGGCACAGCTTACGCATGTGTGGTCTGTTCATCTTGCGTGACCGGTGTTGTAGCCAGTCATCGAGAAGCTTGTTTGCAAACTCCCGCGGTTCGCCTATTTCCTGCATCAGCAATCACAATTCTCCTGATTGGGTTGTTGCTCACCTTCGGGCCACCAGGAACCCTCCAAAGGGTGGTCCAGGGGCTTTGGATACGGGTTCTCGGTGAAAGTATTCCAGCAAGCCCCGCCAACCACCTTATCCCCAATGTCCGTGTCCACAACCTTGAACCACCTACTCGTTGGATCACTTTTGTGCCAGCCCATTTGGCGGTCCCTTAGCTCTTTGAAACCCTCACGTGCTTTTTGGGAATTGCCACGATCAGGGCGCAAAAGTATGTAGAAGGCATTGAACGGATCCTCATACGACTCACACTCGCACTGAATCAGCTCATTCCATTCGTGGTCTTCTATAACTTCGCGCAGTTCAAGAGGCATGTTGAGATTGTCTTAATTGACTTGATGACGCCGCCGTTCAACTCATGCAAGCAAGAGTGGTCGGGAGGGCAGTAAGTAAAGCTGCGGAAATCCTGTCCACTAAGTGGCCCATAAGAAGGCTCGATACGTCCCATATCTTTGTGTCCTGTACCAGTACGGTGTACTTTAAGATACGGGGACAGGACGCTATCAGTCGACATGCGTTTAGGGCCTTTAGCTTGGACTTGAAGGCGGCGGCGCGGGTACCTTTCAGGAGTTTAGGGGAGACCGTTTAGGCTAACTTGAGGCCGCTTCGGCGGTATGCCCCTAGAGCCGTAGGGGCGAGCTAGCCGATCCTTTGGGTCGAATCTAAACCCCAAGGCGTTTTACTCCCTCGCGAATGATGTTCCACCTTACCCCTCCTTCCCCAAATTCTGCAATCAAGAAGTGGGTTATGGCTTGTGATAACCCCGGTAAACTTTTCTCACCGCCTTCATAGAACAAGTCTCTAGATACCCGCATTGGCTGGATAATGACCAGACATCTGTGGATCTCGTCCAAGCGGTGTCTTCTGCGGAGAGTATCGACGCGAAAACAACACTGCAATTACCAAACGAGGAAGGTGGACAGTAGCGTATCAGGCCGATCCGTGGTAATGACGACTACAATGAGGGTTCTTCAGTCTTGCTCAACCGCCTTCTTGGCTCGGACCCGCTGTAAGGACATCATGCCGGGTAAACTAGGTGCCGACCTCCACCACCACTTATCCTAGACTACTCAGATATGGGTCCATGCATGGGGAAGAGATGTGATAATGCAACCAGGATGTGTAGGACGTTAGTGAAAACCCCTTCCATGCGAGCCATAACCACACATTAGTGGCTCTCGGGATTTATGTTAAGCACTTTGGACCTGCTTCCGGTAAGCCAGCCGTGTGTCGCTTTTTCTTTGGCAGAAATGCTTTTTTACAATTGAATTCTTCGACAAGGGTAAGGTTGTACTTCTACCATGTGTAGCTGGCGGGGTTCTTGATATCGACGGAATTCTTTGAACATTACGTCTTCAAGTTGACCTGTTCTCTGTTCATCATTCCCCGTTGTCATTATCAACATACCTGCCATAATGAAGAACTCTTATGAGGCGTACCGTTTATTAGGAGAAGATGCCGATTCCGAGGACAACCTCGAACTTCCTTCCTCTCAAGCCAGGTTTTCTCGCCGTTGTTCGATGAAAGGCGTCGTCTCTGTCCTCATCACTGTCATCTCCGTATCTTCGCTAGTAGTCAATACTTTCTTGGTGTATTATATTGTACAGCTCAAAGGGCAGCTCGAGACAGCAGGCGCGACCCAGTTCGGTTGGTCAACAGTCCTCTACTTCACAATGTCCTGGCTGACAAGCTTTCAGCTGGTCTCACTTTTGACACGCCGATTCCGTATGAATGGCATACTCCGTACAACGGCGAGAACCAAACCCTAGCAGATGAGCTCTGGGCGAACCTCCAACCAGATATCGATGCCGGTCTTGTTGCGTTGACCGATGAATACACCAAGGCCAATGATCTACTGTACGCTCAACGATTCCCGTGGCAGCAGGATATGGGTATCTATTTCCTGAATGGATTGCATAGCATGCATTGTCTCGTGAGTCCGGCCTTCTTATGTAAGCTGTGGCAGTAAAAACCTTGGATGTTGACATTGGTAGAAAAATGTCCGTCGCGCTTTCTTCGAGTACCGCCGAGGGGAAGCTCAGTCAGCCTCGTTTCACCACATCAATCATTGCCTGGACACGATTCGCCAAGACCTCATGTGTTTCGCTGATGACACTCCCAGAAACACAGGCACCACTGGACCAATGGAATCTGGCGTTGGCCAAATACGTATGTGTCGGTCGTGGGACAAGTTACATGAATGGGCGGTGCAACATACAGCATGTTTTAGATATACGGATGAGGACATTGAGCACAGTGAGTTGACCAGGTACAAGTTCTGTCCAGAAGAAGGGATGAAATATATGCCGAGGATAAGACAGTACTTTGGTTTGCCAGCAGATTGGATGCCGCCTCCGTTTGATGTAAAGAATTATCTTAATACGGGCATAGACGGTTTGAAAGGGGCGGCAAAATTTTCGCCTGATAATGTAGATTAACTAAGAAAATTGTTGAATATCCAGATTGTCTCTCCTTCCATCATACGCAGGGCAACAAGTGGCACAAGTACTTTCCACATCAGAACGACAGACAGGATGAAACGTGCAATGGACCGGCTTTAGTGAGCAATAGATGATATCGACCTGTAAATATAGGCATCCTTGAATCTGGTTAACCACCTACGTCGATCATAGCCTTGTACTCACATGGTTGAACGGCCAACGAAGAGGCCAGTAATAAAGTGTTACGAACCTCCGGATGCGTATTTCATTGCCTCATCCATAGCCGTACTGTTCCGGAGTAAAGTAGACTGACCGAGTCTTCGAAAATACGGCTGACTTATGAAGTCCGGAGATTGGATCATGAACATGACCATTCCCCTGGTCCGCCAGTACAGAGCTTACCTTTGACATATTTCAATATGGAGCCTTCTTGGCATGGGATTTGCAGTGCTCGATGAATCCATGAGACAGGAATTTCAATTGAAGTATAGTCCCGTTAATGACATGCTTCCCGCTTAGGAAGTTTTGGCTTTTCTCGAGCATAGAGCGTCTCTGTCTGTTGCTTTGCTCCAATCACATCCGCATGATGTTAGAATGCAAGCCGAAATGGCGTTAACTTGTCACTGTCGGCGCTGATTGTTTGCTCCGCTCTTTCCCAAGGGTGGCGGATCCGCTTTATTTCCAAGTGATTGATACTCTGGGAGCTGAAATAAGAATATACCAACCAATTCTTGTAATTAGAATCAAATTGGATCAGTCTGGCTGATAGGGCCCAACATAGAGTACAACTTTACCAGAAACAAGTCTCGGCGTGTGCAAATGTTTTCTTGGAATCTTTATATGGCTGAGATAGTCATAGAGCTAGGACCAAATATTACGTGCTCGAAACAGCATTTGGTGGGGAAGAGTGTCCTATTGCAGTTTTGAATCTGTATGTGATTTGGTCGGAAATCATCAGCTAAGGGAAATATTTTCGATCTTGCGCGCCAAGCATTTGAAATCGTTTCGCACACGCCAAATGCCATTGGCCCGGCAGCTTAGTCAGCCAGATTGCCAGGCTCTTCCTTCATCCTCTCCCATTCCATTGAGCGCTTGCTGCTGGTCGTGTTCCCCTTGAGCATAAGGTACCTAGTCTAACTTACTGCGCCTCCAACCCCTCAAGGACGTCATAGCATGACTTGAACCTCGAATGACCTTGCTCATTTTACTTCATCTACACGAAAGGTGTCAATGATATGTCAGGCCTGCCATAGAACCTAACACTGCTGGGTTTCCCGAATATCCTGTCTCGGTAGAGTGATCGCTGATACGGGTCTATCAAGTAAACGAAGACTTGGGAAAGCCACGTGATCTTACTGCGGCTGTTCAAGCTATTAAGAAAGCCTGACCTGGGACAATACAGGGATTGTATGGATTCGTTTAAGACTCCACAGATCTTGAAACATGTTTCGCGCTGCGATGAATTTTATTTCGATCAACTGCGCGCTTGACATGCTCGACTAAATGCGGGTTTGCTCGGGTTGATGCAAAGCCTCGCCAACCTTGATTTGGACAAAGGCTTGCTGAGACTACACACCCTTTTTAACTACCATGCTCGACCCTGCACGATGCTAATCCAAGACATCAATACCTATAATTTCGGTTTACATGCGCTTGACCTACTGGCGACTGCGGGTCCACATTCAGGGCCGGCTTCTTTCCTACACGTGTAGGTACGCGCGTTGCACAAGGTGGTTCTTCCCATATCATTGAGGACGAATCCTAGAATTATCAACATCTTGAGATATGTATATCGGTCTACAACCCATTCAGGTGATCTTGATGCTATTGAATCTTGCATGTAGCACCCCAACAGATCTTGGATTCTCGAGCCCGCTCAACACAGCCAAAGCCACTCTTGGAGCAGCGCTTTCATCCCAATTACCCTTTGATTTTTTCCTGACTAGTTCAACAATCATCACCAACGCACCACTCAGCGCTGCTCCTTTTGCCCGCCGAAGACCGAATATTACTGAACTATCGACTTTCGTACCATACAAAGTCAACAACACCCCAGTCACCCTCGAATTCCACAGCTTTGGCTCTACTCTTCCTCCTACTGAAGTGATATTCACCATAGCGCCAGCATTGTCCACAGTCCTTCGCCATTGTATCATGGGACGAGGCGGCAACCCAATCCGCTCAGGCTACTTCCAATATACACACAAATTTGACAGTGGGGATATTACACGTTATTCTGTGGGAGACTTTCGCGAGATGGGCCAGCTCCCGATGACATGGGAAGTACTAGCCGACACCCTCAAAGGTATTGCAGATTTCATGAAACAGCCAGACGAGAGGTATTCAGAAGTCAGTTTCGAAGTCGAGCAGGAGGGGTCCGGTTATGTGGGCTCAGGGAGTTTTGAACTCGTATCATCCCCATCATCTAATGTTAGTTGACCTGGCATCCTGGCACTTCATGCGTCCTCTTGCTTTACCCGCGTTATGCGCTGGCGGATGCCCTTAGATATATCTATCCTGTCTGATATCCTACACCTTGAGCCAGAGGCCAGCGGACAGGGTTGTCAACAGCCACAACTCATTTTAAACGTGAAACATGGTGACGGCTAAGGTCAACATTTTCCCTGACGAAAGCCTCCGATTAACTCCAGGTTCGGCAGTTGAATACTTATACTCATCGTTCTTCTACTCGGACATGATGATGGAAGCCCGCCAACCGCCTTCCGTTCGTACATTATCTATCGCAATACCAATAAGGCCTTAATTATACTTGCTGCTATTTGACAGCCGTCGCAGAGACCCAGTACAGTCTCACTTAGAGCCCCCGTAGGTAGCTGATTGGAGGAAGAGCTCTGGCTTGTGAAGGCGCTCACCAATTGAGAGTAATTCCAGGAGTAACCCTAACCCTCACATCTTGTCCCAGACTACGTCATTGACCATTGTACTACCTGCAGCTGATACGAAAGGCGCCGTAAGCTTCGCCATCCTGCAGATCGGGTGATGCGGTGCGGGGCCGACCTAGGGAAGATCAAAAGTTCGCACGTTGTGGCCATGTCTGTTCTGATGATATCGCCTGAATGACCGTCTTCCATGAAGCCAGATTCTAGTGGAGCTCGAAATGTTAATGGATTATCGGCAGGTTCGGGGCTGAAGGCGGTCATAGCAATGTTCAACACCTTACTTCATCCCGTGTTCGGTTCTGGATCTTATCAGGCACGCTTTTACAACTCCGAACCTTACGATACAGATGATCCTAACCCTAAGTATCTAGATGGGCTAACGTGCGAGTAATATAGAATATGGCAGTTTTGGCTGGCGCCACGAATCTTAGCCAACCGCGCTGTTTGTCATGGGAGGCGGATACTACCTTTGGGTCGCCCCAAGGGGGGTTGAGTGCCAACGCCCACGGATGAGGCACTCGCATAGGGGAATGAAATGCTAGACTGCGGTTGTAGCACCTTCAAGAACCTACTTGAAGATCTAATATCCCAGCACGGATCAATCGAGCCTAGGTTAATATGCTCTACTAAGATTACGAGATTCATAAGGCCCCTAGAACACTATCAGGGCGGCAGTTCTTTCAATACTCATTTCATTACTCGATGTAGGCTCGAATGAATCAGATTACTGTGGAAGCTATGACTAATGCAAACATTGCTGCTCCTCGGGATGAGACCGACTTCCAGAACCGCCTTGCTAAGGCCTCCTTGATTGCATGACCTTTTTCTCCGGCATACCATTCTTTGAGGATCTGAACAAGATTTCATAAAGGTACCGAGTGTGACAGCTTCAAAACACAGTGAACATTGCAACCCGATTACTTCCTTGTAACACTTTCTAATCAACCGACGTGACCCAATCTTTTCGACGGTGAACCATGTTATCACACCCATCAATCAAGGATGTCTAGGCGGTTCCTTGAACGGTATTACCAGCTTCGCCTAAGCCATACTGGAAAGTACAAATACCCAGGCAGAAATTCTTACTGCTCGAGCTATAGAAATAGTGGTGAGTAAAGATACTACCAGCTTGGATATTTTCTGGATAACATACCAATTCAAATCTTCCAAGGTATTCTTTTGATTCTCCTCGCAAATTGTATAATCATTCGTACAATCGGTATTGCATTTTTCTAATTCATCCTCGAGGGTCTGAGGGACTGGAGAAGCAACGGCGAAAGAGATGCCAACAGCGGCGAGGATGAGCTTGGAGAAATGCATTGGTGACTGTAAAACGGCGTTCTTGATGGTGGGAAGTCTCCGAGATGTTCTGGTGAATAGTGCGTGCCAAGGCGTGATTGTGATGCGGGAGAAGCTGGATAGAAGAGATCCAAGGTTGCAGACGTGGGTCTTTATATCAAGTTGCCAAGAGAGTCCAAAAGACCTCTGCTGTTGTCCTGTTGATGACCGCAAGTCGGGGATGTTCGGCACTCATGGCGCGCAATTTTTGTATTTCCATTACTTATCACTCTTCGGTATCCGATGATGTCCTGTTTTGCGGATATCTCGCCAACTTCACAGTCAGAAGATTATCATGGTGGAATTGCCACAGCTGATGGGAAAAAGGGATGGAGGCTTAGGGTTGAGCTAAAACAAAGTTGAAAAACAAAAGACCCTGCATCCGAACACCACCGTTAAGCTAGGCACCACCCATTGATGATCATTACCTCAATTGGAACCAGAATGTTCTTTTCGGAATACGCAAAAGCGGGGGAGCCTATGATTCTGGAGTCACCTGAGATTGACGTCCACCATCTTGCATAAGCGTCTAGTAGCTTATATACTCGACCATCAATCAATAGCGGGACCGAGGAAAATGGGCCTGGAAACCACATGGAATTCTTAAAGTGACTATGGAGATCTAGACCTGTGGCTTAAGAAAGTCCATTTACCAGGAAAGTGGCGTTGCAGGCTTGAAGAGGACACCCTGATTGGGAAATGGCATCTGATCAGGTCATATGAACAAGGCTCGCAAGGAACTTTATCTTCCTCTAGCCAGAGAAGATCCAGCATCGTAAACCAGGACTAGGCTGGTGCGAGCTCTTCATCACACTAGGTGTGATCGATCTCAAACATAGATGAAGCCAACACTCATGGGACGTCTGCTAGATAGGTAATCTTGGCTTGTATAAAGCTTCAACATTGTGGAACCATCTCTGCAAGCGTTACATGCCTCAGAAGACGGTAGAACCAGGATTTAAACACATCTTCTTATGTTCAATACGCTCATAGAGAATTCGGTGCTTGTGACCAAGCCTAATCAGAGGATCGTACACCGCGAAGATAATCGAAAGCCAGCTCTCGACTAGAGCAAGCAGCCCGGATCCGAAATATGAAAATAATCACTGAACGGAGGCAACACTCCTGCATTTTGCTATTCTGGCTTGCGTGGCGCTCCGAGGCTGTTTGAAGAGGTCATCTAAGCCTTCCATGTCCGAAATAGCCTCCTAAGCCACCTACCTAATTATGGCCTGTCTTGCCATTACTGGCTGAGGATTTCTTGCTTCACCGAAGGTCTCCTACAGCCGTTTGTGGCTTTGGACGTGCATGAAGCTTCACGTCCACATTTCCATGATTGCATTTCCTAGGTTAAAACTTGCCCATCCTAGCCAACCGTCGCCCGATGTTTGACGAGGAAGAGCGGTCACAAGTCGACTATGCCACGATTTTCGTATACAGAGTCGTCAAACTGGTTAAACTATGACGGCTTCCAGTATCTCCGATAAATATTCATGAACTCTAAGAGCGTTATTCGACCTCTGGGAGGTTATGAAATTCGTATCTAGACCTCGTTCCAAAATATATCCCTGCTATTCATTAGATTTCAATGTCTGTATAGGAACCCGGACCTGATGTTTAAAGTTTACCCTTTGAACGCTTGATCTGTTTCGGACAGTAGAGACGTCCTGATCAAAACAAGTTTGAGTCTTGAAGGTCACCTCGAATTGGAACACTCTGCTCCCGGAACTCTAACTTTCCTGACTGATCTCTGCTTTTAGTAAAGCGCTATCTCCGTAGCTGCTTGTTGGACAATCGGCATCAGTAGGTTTGCCATGATCCCTTCATGTATGTTAAGAGACTCAATTCCATAGATTCTAGCTCATCAGGCTAAGGAATGAAGTCTCTTGCAGCACTGCTACAGTCTGCGTTTATCATCTCCCTTCACGCTTAGGCCAACTTCACGGATCAGCTTCCATGCCACCTTGGTCTCATTCATCGGCTTTTTTGTCCTTTAGCTGAAATTTTCGTATGAGAGCCCAGTTTCGGTAACACAGATCCTTCGGGTTTCCTTCGACTGTTTTCAAAGTATGTATTACCCTGGACCCTAGATATAGGACCAGTCATCCTATTTGTGAATGTGTAAGGAACAGGAATCCGCTGCTAGTTTTCTCTAGTCAAGAAGATACTGCAGCTTCTCCCGCCAAAGTTCAGCGAGATTATCTCCATGTACTATCATGCCGTGAAGAGGCTGGGGGAACCATGAGGAGCCGTGCATCAGGAACATAGCTTGATAATCAATGACTAGTATACTCACCTATCATTAAAGTAAGATTCACAAGAAATAGAGATATAGTTTGCCAAGAATCATAGAGTAATCCAACAAAGAACAAAAGCTTAACTTGAAAATGGGATAAAATAGTAAACTCTATTTTAGCTTTGGGCACAGTGAATTTTCATGTGCGAGATTTCGCGCTTATCATCCCGCGGTCGGTAGCTACTTCCTCTTTCCCACATACGCTCGAATCACTCGTGTGTGACCAATCTTACATCTGTGTATTATCAGTGTATCATTCGTCTTATTAGTGATTTGCTATTCTTTCTTCCCGGTAGCTCGCCATGTCTCAGCCGACTCAGTCTCATCACCCTTCACCCCCTGACCACACATCAAGGAAGCGCGCATTTGACCAATTCATACAAAAGGACTCCCAACAGAAACAAAGTATCGAGACAGAGATATAAAGTCGGCGAAAGAAGATCAAAGCTAGAGGTTCGTCTGACGCAAAATATAGGGCTGGACACAAGGAAGTCAACGGATTGGAATTGCAAAGGCATGAACTTGTTCAAAAAATTCCTCTCAATCAATTTTTGAAGTCAGGGGGTGAGGAAACAGACTGGGATAGCGAAGACAAGGCAATGACGCTAAGGGAAGAGGAGAATGAACTTATCATCAAGGATAGGGTCTTAAGAGAGCACGTAGAAAGGATGCCATTCCCTCACACCGATACAGCCAGGGATCACTGAAAATGGCTCATGGAGATGCTAACATCGATGCCAACACACAAGGGCGGTTTGGGGATGGGAGATACTGTTGGACAAGGGCCGAGAGATAATTCAGCCCAGTCTTTGTTTCGGTCCAAATTAGAGATTGCTTGCAATAGCAGGCACCCAGACGAAGCTATAGTCGAACATTGATGCCCGATAGCTGGAAGCTGGGTACACGAAGACGTTATTCGAGCAGCCCATATCTTTCCCTACAGCGCCGGCCAAACCGCGATGGACGAGCTGTTCGGCCGAGATGCCGACGACAGGGAGGAAATCTTCGAACCGCAGAACGGTATGATGATGAGTTCAGATGCAGAGAAGAGAATCACGAACGGGTGCATATTCCTCGTCCCAGATGTGCCCAACGATGCGTCAGCCATTGTGTACGATGATTGGACAAAAGCGAAAGTCAAAAGTTATAAATTACAAGCCCTTCGACCAACAGACAATTGAATGCAAATAGCACTACCGGGGAGCCGTACAAATAAAGAGCCCGGAGGGAATCGCAAACACTGGCATGAGCTAGATGGCCAGAAAGTAACGTTCAGGAGCGACTTCCGCCTACGGGCAGAATACCTTTACTGGCAGTTCGCGGTCTCAATTATGCGCAAAGCGTTGCAAACGCAGCATCGGGAGAACAATCCCCTCACAGAAGAGTTTGGTACGCAGTCCTGAGGAACAAGAGGGAGGTGGATCAAGCAAAAGCACCTCCTGGGATTTACAGAATATCTTGGACACGCAGTCGAATTGGAAAACCTCATGGAAGCAGCCATTGAACCAGATAATGAAGAAGACAAGAGTCCCGATGCGGGTGGTGTGATTGTTGCTTGCAACCAACTACGCGAGGTTAGGCGAAGGACAGCCAAGGGATGGAAGGATGACGAGGAAGTTGATAGTGATGATGATGATGACGAAGATACTTATTATGAATCAGGATCTTCTTGAGGCTAGTAAAGCGTTCAGGGTTATAAAGCAAGTATCTCCGAGGATGGATCAGTTACTGTGTATCCGTTGAAGGATCAGCACCCGATGCTCCATGCCCTAGCATTGCTCATTAGCTTGCTACCGTGTTATGTCAATCCATCATGTAGATTAGCATCCCATTCAGTAGTAGATAAATCTTCAAACAATGCGATGCATGTTAGATCCCTTCCATCCTCGATAGAGTCGACAGTATCATAAGTTATTTATCTCTTAAAAATCTCTACCCTTACTATTAATGCACGCGGAAATTCTCGCCTGGTAAAGGATGCCCTTTTTCAGTCTAAACACCATTCCTTGTTCTCTCCATAACTTTCAGCAATGTAGTCACTCCAAAACCAATCAAAAGTAATTATCTCCAAGGAATGCTCGTTATCGCCAATCGGTTCGCTCCGCAGTGCCTCAAGTACTTGCTCATCGGTCCTTCTGGCCGTTGCTACTTCTGAGAAGAAAGACTTTATGTTTCGAGAACATGTTTGGAACTCCTCGCCATCTCTGTCTTCGGCTTTAAAATCGTTCATACGCTGAATGTATGGAGATGAGCGCGCTGATACAGCAATCTCTTCAGCTGTATTGAGGATAAGACTTTCAGAGTGACTATACTTAGCGAGAGTGACACGGACAAATTCAGTGACTTTGTGTCTCTCGTTTCCTAACCGTTCCAATTTCCCCAGCAGTGCCTCACATGCATGAGCGTCGTCGAATTCTGTAGCGGGTATGATTGCAAGAGGTATTTCCTCGGGAAAATCGTATCCAGGACCTTGGTGCAAAGTGATTGGAACCTTAATGTTGCCCGCGGGCATGATCCTGTAAAAGGTGCCAGTCGTTCGGTCCTTGAAGGTGACGCGGGTAAGTTTCAGGAATGGACTCATTGCGTCAAGAGGATTCCTTTTGAGGCCATCTTGCCACTCTCTATGGTATACTATGAAGCCAGAGGACTTGAACAGTAAGCCACTCGTGACGATTCGGCCCACCTTTGGGAATGTCATGTGGTGTAGCCAATTGATCCCTGTCGTGTCTTCGATGAAACTCCTGGGCGCCCAGCGAAAACCAGGTCGCCGAATTTTAGGATATCCCAGAGTTAATATACCAAAAGGAATTCCGTATCTTTCGCCGACCCACGTCCATATTTTGCACATACGATCTTCGCGCAGTCCCTCTTGATCTTCCACGTCCGAATTCTCGTTGGCTAGAAGTTCAGGTAGTGGAAATCCCATGAGCAAACTGATACATATTGCTTCGTCTGCTGGGAAGGTTACAGTTCGATGCTGCAGCGCTTGATGGAGGATTGTGAGATCAGCAAGACCCGGCGAATCCTGGGTAAGGCTGCTAGGATGTCTTTTCCTGATGATCGAAACCTGTCTAACCAGAGACGTTGATTTTGCAGATCCTTCCCTATGCCCTCAACTCTGGCATCCTGCCTGACTTCCTGAAACAGGCGGTGATTCAGGGTGTCCGAGTTCTGTGGCTGGTCCTGGAACTGAAACCATAGATTCTTCGGCAACATGCCCTCTTGTAAGGTCCATAAACGTGTTGTCCAGCCAGAACAAAAAACCCATAGAAGTGTCTCCCATGTAGGTCTTATGCTCGATTTTACAGACTGTAAGCCCATATCAAGAACGAGGACATGTTTCGCCTTGGCGTAAGTATCTCGCAAGCACATAATAGCTTTCTTCTTAGCGGGTGAAGGCTCCCATGGGCAGCAGAGTGTATCTATCCAAATGTGCATCTCCTCATTATCTGAGGGGGGGTGGATTGCCTTTCTCAGGTCATCCGCCAACTGCCTGAGGCGAATGATCTGGCATGTTGGTAACGAATTTGCGGAGGGATTTCCCAAACCATCTGCCCAGACATGAGAGATTGCGATGTACTGCGTATCAGGTCTTGTTTCTATGACTTGGATGCTAGGCGAATCCCCTTCACCGCTTATTTTCAGCACTGGCAAACCACCATCTACTCTGTCAAGAATGCTTCGGACTGCTTTGTCCATCTCAACATTTTCGAAAGGTCCGCACTGGTCACAATTGGGCCGATGCTTCGGCTGATAAGTGGATAAGTCGATCTGGTGCCATGTGCAGTATTTTTCGGTACAACCTTCGTGATTACGAGATAGAAAGGTACGGTCCATCCTGCTCAGAGCGACCAAAGTTTGAAGATTGACGAACTTCATTTTAATTGCGTGAAGCTCGCTTGGACACCAGCCCGCAACTTTCATTTCTGATTTGATGGCATCATTCGGGAAGAAGCTACTTTCCACTGGGGTAACGTCATACCCTAAATTTCCGTACTTTTGCGAAGTCGCGTGAAGTAGTGACCTTCCAATCATATGAGCTGAGGAAAAGATTGAAAGTACGATTCTCCAATCGAACACGAAGCCATACAAGCCAGTTGTGCGCGCTTCCATCGGCAGAGTGCGTACTACGGTGTCGATAATTCTCATACAGTCTGATAAGTGTTTGTGAATTGCACTAGCATGAAGCCGAGAATCAAGTCGCCTGCTCCACGCTTTTTCAAGCTCAAACTTAAGATGCCTGGTAGTGATATAAGTCCCATCTGCCATTATAGAAACAAAGTCTTCCGGATTGAAGTCTTCCTCTAAGACTTCCTTCAAAAATCCGAAGAAAAGCCATTGCTGGCAGAAAACCTGTAAATCTCTTATCGGCGGCCGATGCAGATATATATAAGTACCCATCTGGATCGTGAAGCTCATTGAGGAGTGTTGGTCGGGTACCAGCCATGGTTTTCCTCTGGTGCGAGGATAGGTGATGAACGAGCCTGACTCCCCATCGTAGTACGGAGGAATACAGATACACGGCACTCTGATCTCTGATGAAGTAGGATTTATAGGCAGGAGATGATGTTCCATCATGTAAAGATCTACCTCGTCTAGGATACGGTGAACCTTGTGAAGGAAGTATCTTCGCAGCGAAGCATACGAGAGATCACTTGCTAGTCTGCTAAAGCCCCGCCTTCTTCCCTAAATCGGCTAGGGTTAAACGGAGCTCAGCTCTACATACCGTGTGCAGACATGAGGAACGCGGATGGCCAGGAACGAGCTTAGCAGAAATCGGGTGATAGCTCAGAAGTTTCGGTCATTTATGTGACGGTTCAGAGAATTCAGTCGTTGAACCAACTGGGTTAGAAGGTACAGAGGATTCAGTGACTAAATCGACTGAACCAAGGAGTCTTGGCAGACACTTCCTATGTATAGATCTCATATATATATATACACACATAATATCATTAATAATTACAACCTTACGAGTAACTAGTATATGTATATTGCGTTATGATACCATTTACTATTAATACTCAACCCAAGCCTGACTTACCTTTAGTACCTTAGTAATTATTCATCTAGCACGAGAAAGCAATCTCGATCCAAGTCTCCACTAGTGAGCACCCAGGTCGTAACACATGATATGTCGCCAAGCCGGTAAGCCACTAACCAAGCCACCGCGCCAGCCATCCATATTAGTCCCCATGGGAAGCAGAATTGCACTGTTGACCCTTTGCATCCAGCGGCCTTTCGTGACCAATTATTACCTAAACTAGTGCAAAAATTAGAGCCTCGTTGACGATATTAGCTGTTCTCCTTCAGTAAACAATCAGGAAAGTAATAATTATTACTGAAAGTTTTCACGTTTCGCTTCAGAAATCACTTCAGCATGGCATGGACTATTCTATTCCTTGTTTCGCTTTACCTCCTAGAACTTATAGCGGCACAGCAGACAATGCTTATCACGGAGCTCCAAGCATACTCGAACCTGGACGACTGCGCAATGAGCGAAGTTAGCAGTGCGGCGGTTATGTTTACAGTGCAGTGGTGTACGGGAGTTCATGCTGCTACTGCTCTCGCTAATTGTATATGCCTGACGTGGGTTAACTCGGCCGTTGTGTCGGAAGAAATATCCGATGGAATAACAGCTACTTGTGGAACTTCAAAATCAGGTGAATTAAGCTCTGCATTAGATGTTCTAACCAACTATTGTCAGCCAGCCGAAAATGCTGCTGCCGCAACAACTACCGCAGAGTCTCCAACATCTTCGCCTGGATCTCTTGGATCTGTCTCTCTGGCACCCGCCTCGACTGTGGCTCCAACGGCCTCGAATCCACTAGAGAACTTCCCTTCGTTATCTAGTATAAGTAATGAGGAACCATTGAGTCCAGGTTTTTCCTCTTCTATGTCTTCGACTACTATATTAGCGCCCCCGACGACTACATCTACATCTCCGACCACGTCTGAATCTCCGAGCACGTCTACATCAATACCTAACTCCACACTAAGCAACTCACAAAAGTCAAATCACTCGCCAAGTCCGCGGTTAAGCCATACAGATATCGTGGCTATTACGCTATGCTTGGTAATTGTCGCTGTTATCGTGCTGGTCATTATATGTCGCTGTCGAAAGCCATCCAATACACCCGTGGCACCAAATCCTGCAATAGAATTACCTGAAATACAAATACCAACAGATTCTGACAATCCTCAATCTACAAACTCTGGTCCTCCTTCCGATTCAGCATATAACGGCACGATAGGTGGTGGTTCTAGAAGTTCAATGTTGACCTGGTCACCACGACCGCCTGCGATATAAATGCACCTTAATGCCCCGCTGGCTGGATCGTCCGTATCTAAACGTCTTCTGTTGGATAATTGACCGAATCATCAGCCTCGGAGTTCTGCCTTGCTGTCGCAGCACCCGATTCTGTCAGATGGCCGCAAAACAGGAGACATAGGCTCGTTACCCAGACCCTTTCCGTCTAAAGTGACAGGAAGCACGGGCGCAGATGCTATGGTAGTCTATATATAGGCGGGGTAGGTGGGTAAAGCTGCTTGCTCAGGGTTTGCGGTAATGTTGATAATTCTATGTACGAGCAGATGTAGAAGGAGATGCTAGAAGGAGGAATAAGAACGGACGTTGAGGCCTCTATATGATTCTTCTGCAGATTCTCAATTCCCCTACGGCGTCGGCGGCCCCATCGGGCACTAACCATCAACTAAATTGGTGCGATTGATGATGAATGGCGACTTTGTGGATTGTCATTACCACGAACCTAGTATGAGTAAGGATGTTTGTTGTATTTCCTGGAATTTGTAGCCAAAGTAGATAAATTATTAGCCAATAAAGGGTTTCTAGACCATTTAGGTAGAATCTCCCTCAAAACACAATCGTATCTCTTCTTGAGTTCGTCTTAGATACTGCAAGTCAGTAGGAGCCAGCTGAGAAAGATCAGCTTCCTGATAGAACCTTTCAATGACAGCCAAAGCCTCGTGGTAGAAAGAAAATGGACAAGAAACAGAGAGAAGATTTTCGCCAATTAAGCTATGATGTCTTGTCGACTTGTCTTTTGGGATGGGCAATATACTTTGCGAGTGCAAAGAAATGTCTTGTAGCTCAACTGCTATCCGGCCAGCTTCGTGCAACGCCCGAATCCTTAGTATATTCATATCAATCGGTAGGTCTTCAATCTTTCCGAGATCAATTGCAATGCGGTTGGATTCCTCGAACGCTTGAGTCCACATCTTCCTCAGAGATGGCACCGATGCCTTGGATCCTTTCTTTAGCAGACTTGCTTTTCGTTTCGTGATACTTGCTCTGTCAAATTGCACCTTGCTCAAGTTCCCAAGTCCTGACGATTTTCGAGCTGCCTCATTCGCCTTCTCACAATAGGCTTCAGCCAAGTTGATGTGTGTCTCATTCTCTAACCCCGGAAGATGAGTCATTTCTAATTCAACGTAGAGCAATCCACGATAGGTTCGCAGCAACATATTGGGATTATCGGATTCTCTAGCATTTGACAGAGCTCTGTCAAAGCATTCCCTGGCATTGCTGAGAGTTTCAAAGGTGCGATTACTCGAGGATAACCACGAGCTACCTTCTTCAACAAGCTTCCTAGCAGATCTATATTAAATGTCAAGACATGCTTGTTTATAGAGAGCTTCTTTCGATTTTCTCTACTTTACGGGTCTAGGTGTTGCAAGGGTGCTGACCGTAAAAGAGCCTGAACCCGTTCTTCGTGAGCTCTAATTATCTCGTAATTACTGAATTCAGATACCTCCGCCTGAATCCGCTGAGATATCATTCGATAATTGCTATCTTGAGCGTCGGGGAATTTGCACATCCTGTGATGATCTGCATTGAGGGTAATGATAGTTTCTTCGGGTTGATTTAGTACTCCGGAGCCTTTTAAAACGATCTGAATGAAGTCAGCACTCGGACTGTGAGACAAATTGGACATGTACTCTTGTGCCTAATATTCCCTCGCTTTCCACAGCGCTCGTCCATGTAAACTTTTTTGTTACGTCTCCAATGAATTGTGTATTTACTTCGATGGAAGGGCCGCTCCAGAGCTCGAGCTCCCTCAAGACGCTGTCCGACTTCGCTCTTGAGACCGATGCACTCAGCCCTCTTAGAAATTCAGTGACTGAGACGACACCATGATGCGGTGTGCCAAAGAAAATTATGTGGCGAACGCTTTGTAAGAGACCTGCCCATTTGGATGATGCCAGATGGGCCATGATCAATGCCTTATATTTTAGTAAAGAATATTATCATTCCGAGGTCAGTGACCAAACCTTCTTCAAAACAATACCTCCAAGGCTGTGAGCCAAGAATATCAACGGCCGGTGGCGCTGTGGACTATTAGAATGCCCTTATTACGACGTGAATCAAGATCTATCTTACTACTTCGCCGCCCCTCCAATCTTTGACTGCACTCAATAGGTTTTCAGCAAAATCAAACGTCCGCTGTGTTGTAGCCTTTGTGAATATCCCAGCGTCGTATCCATAAGTTATAATACGGGAGTTCCTCAGATCGTGAGGAAGCAAATCTCTCAGCCAAAGAGTCTTGTTTGGATGAGTCCAGGTTGTATACGAATCACCGCCGAGGCCATGAATCGCTATGATACTGTTCCTTTTTAGCGTAGTTTCGCCAAGATACGGTGTTTTTCATCTCTCACTCGAGCATAACAGGTATATCGCTGCGTGGTTCGTACAGAACGTGTACACCCAAAGTATCGGGCTGGGAGCCTTAGCTTTACACTCTGTGACACAGTATTTTATTCATACTGGAACCTCTAGTCCCGCGTTTGATGATGAAGGCGGCTGTGATGACTTGTTTAATACAGAAGTATTTGTTAGAGACGTCATGCCCGCTGCTGGCAATGCGTTTACATTTGCCCTATGCTTCCCACGTAAACCGGCAAGCCATTCTGGCATGTTGCAAATATTATTGTAGAAGAGTAATCATGAAAAGTATTCAGCTTATACGTGAGTAGAACAAGGAACCTTGGTTGCGAAAGACAGTATTATCAGAGGGAATGTTATAGTAATTTGTAGAGTGGAGCAATCTTCGCGGAAAAGTATAACTAGGCTGCCGTGACTACATCTACGCAGGCAGAGGGGTTTACACCCTACTTGCTTAGAAGAGTTCACCTACCGACCGTACACACCTACCAACCGTACAGCCTCATAGGGCTGGACCTAAAGCTAGCGAAACTGCCCCCAAAGATGCCCTAAAACTAGGACCCCGGGGACCATTCCGGGGACTATTTACAGGGGATCTTCGGGGCTCTTCGAGGGCCCGCTTCAGCAGCTTTAGGTCAAGCCCTATAGGGCTGTACGGTTGGTAGCTGTGTACGGTTGGTAGGTGAACTCTTCTAGCCGTAGGGCTGATGGCCTCGATCGCGATTGTAGAATCGTAATAGGGAATACACAGGGGATGCGTATACCTCGGCATGCTAACGTAAGCGTGTCGGCACTGGTGACGAGGAGCAAAAAACCATACTATTAAGGGGGATCTCGTTGTCTATATATTCGCCAATCGTATAGATCTCCTCATGTATAGATCTCCTCATATTTGATCCCTTAATTGTACCTACTACAGACTACCCGCTCAATGCCCGATATATGTGGTTCTCGCAGCTGCTTTGCCATCCACCGTCAGGCCGATGCTGACAGCTAGATCACCACTGAATGCTGGGCATGTTAGGGCAGCAGCTACAAGCTGGATCGCTGCTTTTGTAAAGCTTTAATACGAGTAATGTGACTTGGTATCTATCACAACCTGTGCTATTAATAGGATGGACAAGGAGTACTACCTGGTTGTTAATCACATATCAATGGAACGTACTAATAACTTTGAGTAGTTCTCCTCTCTTTACGCCTGTTCAGCTGATAAAACTACTTTCAAGACACGGTAACCGCAGCCGCCTTGACTACCTTCGCCGGGTCCATATTTCCTTCCTGAAAGTTGGTAACATTCTGCAGGGTTGTCTGCGCGATAGCCGCCAGGGCTTCTTGCGTAAAGAAAGCCTGATGTCCGGTGACAATAACATTTGGAAAGGTCAGCAGATGCTGAAACAAGTCATCTTTAACAACCTCATTCGAGAGATTCTTGAAGAACAGATCGCTCTCCTCCTCATACACATCCATCGCCAGCCCGCCCACATGACCGCTCTTGAGTGCGTTAACTACCGCATCAGTATCGATCAGCGCACCGCGGCCGGTATTTATGAGCAAGAAGCCCGGCTTCGCCAATGCTATGGTGTCTGCGTTTATCAGATGTCGCGTCTGTGACGTTAGCGGGCAATGCAGGCAGATGACATCGGCGCGGCGGATCAATTCATTGAGCTCGACGTAAGGAACCCCCATCTGCTCGACCTTGGGGTCATGGTAAACGTCGGTAGCCAGCACAGTGCATCCAAACCCAAGCTTGAACGTCTTAGCAACGAGCGAGCCGATGCGGCCTGTCCCAACCACGCCGACAACCTTTCCATGCAGGTCGTGTCCGACCAGTCCGTCTAGGGCAAAGTTGTCTTCGCGCACGCGCACCCATGCGCGGCAGATCTTGCGGTCGAGTGCCAACAGCAGCCCGACGGTGTATTCAGCGACGGCGTAGGGGGAGTAAGCTGGCACCCGCACGACAGTGATACCGTAGGCCTCAGCGGCTTTGAGGTCCACATTGTTGAAACCGGCGGCGCGCAGGGCTATCAGCTTGGTTCCGGTCCTGCTGATTTCAGCCAACACGGTGGTGTCGAGGCGGTCGTTGACAAAGACGCAGACGGTGGAAAAGCCGGCGGCGAGGGCGACTGTGCTCGCGCTTAGGGTTTGCTCGAAGAACACGAGCTGGTGTTTGAAGGAATCGTTGGCCTGCTGGAGATAGGCCTCGTCGTAGGGCTGTGTGCTGAAAACTGCAATTTTCATCGTTGCGGTTTTTCGTCTAGACTATATAAAGAGGCTGAAGACAGATAGATGGAGATATGTGATGGTACGGAGAAATTGTAGATCGATGGGAATTATGATTTCACTGGGAAAATGGCGGCTTAGGGCGATTGATTGGGCTTTCTTATATTCAGCTTGCAGCGATCCCATCAGATGATAAAGAGAGTGGCGTGACTCTGGTAGGTAATGTAGTGAGCTGACTCACGGCTTTTCACCTTCCTGTTACGGAGTTGTACCTCTGTCTTCTGCTAATTGACCTAGAGATAATGGCAAGACGAAGTGACCGTGGCGGCACGAATTGCTATGCAGGTAACTGACTAATTATGGTATCTACATAAAGTATACAATAGCTACATGCCCACTCCAGCCATGCTCTGATTACGAAACAGTGAAACCTTAGGTCTGGTCCGTTTCAGAGAGAGCCGAGAACATTGAAGCATACGTTTTTCATTAACAGGTTGGCACGCAATTGAATACCGAATAAAAGGTTTCAGCCTCTCGCTCCGCATACTCAGGACGCCTTGGGCGGCCGAGCGTTGGCTGCTGCTACGTAATGACCCCAAGAAATCAGCTCCTTGCTGCAGTCGTCGCGGTCGATAACACATTCAATCAAGGTAGGGCCATCTTTGTGCACGACAGCTTTGGAAATCGCGACGGCCAACTCTTCTCCATTGCTGGCACGGTAGCCTTTGGCATGGCCGTCGCCCCCGTTGAAGGCTTCGACCAGCGCCGCATAGTCCCAATTCTGGATATTGTTGTACTGGCCGTCGTGTATCTCTACCTCAATGGTATAGCCGTGGTTGTTGATCAAGAACAATATAATGGGTAGCTTCAAACGAACCATCTGCGAGACCTCCTGCGCCGTCACCTGGAATGAGCCGTCGCCAACTAGGGCAATAACCTTTCGGTGTGGAGCCCCGAGAGCGTAGCCGAACGCTGCAGGAACTGACCAGCCAATGTGACCCCACTGCATCTCGATCTCGAACCGGCTACCCTCTGGTAGATTCATCTGGATGCCGTTGAACCAAGAGTCGCCAGTATCTACCAGTAAGGTCGTCTGGGCCGTGAGCATCGGCTCGACTTGACGCGAAATCTCGCCCCGGCTGAGCGCCGATTTAGGGTTAACGGTGCGTGCCTGGATAGGGTTTGGGCGGAGACGAGCGTATTCAATCATGGTAGTATTATTGTAAGTCACCCTTTTCGCTAGTCCCGAAAGAAAATCGGCCAGTCGAACACGATTGAAAGCGGCACCAACACCACTTACTTGATCGAAGTCAGCAGCTAATACACGTCCACCCTTAGGTTCCGCTGTCCAACCCATGGTGCTATAATCGGTGAAGACAGTCCCGGCCGCGAAGATGGCATCGGACCAATCGACCATAGTGTCGGCCCCGAGCGTACTGACCTCGCCCCAAAAGATGCCAACAAACTGTTTGTGTTGCTCTGGGAAAAAGCTTTTGGCCCCTGGCATGACTGCCACTGCGCAGCCAATGGCGTCGGCAAGTTCCAGAAAGGAAGCCTCGGCACCTGCGGCTCGAAGCTGGGGCCCGACGAGAAGGACTGGCTTCAGCTTGTTGGCCAGGAAGGACAGTCCGTATTCAATGGCCGCCGTGAGTGTCTCAGGGTTACTGACTGCAGGGCTTGTCACGGCGCCGATTGGGCCGGGCGGAGCACATGGGCTGCCGGCCATATTGGTGGGAATTTCAATATACGCGGGCTTTTTGGCCAGCAAGGCGCTTCGAAGTGCATGGTCGATCAAACGCGGGGCGTCTTCTGCTCTCTCGAGGGCAACGGCGGCGCACGTGATTTTCTTGGCCATCTCTAACTGATACTTGAAGTCATGGGTGCCGAGTGTATGATGAAGTAGATGAAACGCGCCGGCGTCGTTAGTATTGGGTGAACCACTGATGAGAATCACAGGAAGATTCTCTGCAAAGGCCCCTCCGATCCCATTGAAAGCCGAAAAGGCCCCAACGCTGAACGTCACAACGCAGGCAGCGACGCCCCTGGCCCGAGCATAACCCTCAGCAGCGAAAGAGCAATTCAGCTCGTTGGCGCAATTGACTTGTTCCATGTGAGGGTTCAGTAATAGTTTGTCCAACAAGATGAGGTTATAGTCGCCGGGCACGACGAAATGATGCTTTAGACCAATCTGCGTTAAGCGCGTCGCGAGGTAGCTTCCGACGGTAGCCATGGCTGTTTATTTGCCTCGAAATATGATGAAAGCGGGAGGTAATCACAATGTCGAGGGGGGCGAGAAATTCTTGATGTCTGGAATTCCCGTGTAGTCATGTGCGAGAAGGTATCCTATTATGCTGGTAAGCTTTTTCTGATACGATGATCTATGTCAATAACGGGAAAATTCAATAAATCAAATGCTAATGGAGTCACGCATCTGCTTCGGATACCCCAAACACGAGCATGGCGTGATTCTGGTTCAAGCGGGGTTACCAGAACGAACCCTGAAGATCAAGTGGCTCCTACGCGACAGGAGAAAGTGTAAAGTTTTATGGCGTGACACTCTGTAACGTGACTTTTTGTGGCGTGACATTCTATGGTGTGACATTTTATGGCATGATTACGCTGCATGATATATTGGATCGGTTCGAATTTCTTGAAGCTACCCTAATTGCTGGGATTTCATGGAGTGGTAAAGATGGATTCTTTATACTGCAGCGAAAGCGGAATTCTGCCGCTGGGGTGGACGAGGGTCAGCCATCGAAGGGATAAGGACACGTTGGAGAAGCTTCTAATCGTCTGGAAGACATAGCACCGGCTAGATAGACAGACCAGTATGTTAAATCTACTTAAAAGTTATACTAATTAGCTTATAATTTCCTTAGTAGGACCTAGTATAATTATATAGATATACTAGCTACTAAAGCTTTATATTTAAACCCTTTAATTAAAGTAAGAATATAGTTAGTTAGCTTAGTACCTAACTTTATTACTAATTATATTAAGATCATTAATCTTTTAATAGCTTACTTTAGATAAAGAGATATATATATATAAGATGCTTAAAGGAAAAGATGTGGTATTATCGCCCCAGCGAAGTAATTAATATCGAAAACTTCTCTACTTTTGAGCTCCCCCTTTAACCTTTGCAGCTTCCTTCAAGCCGAAATTGCGGAGAAAAGGTCTCGGGTACGTGCTTTCAACGCACTGTGAGCTCCTGGCCCATTTTTCTGAGTCTATTCCGTTCTGGCCAGTTTAACTCCTCAAGATCATACTCAGCATATCCATATATGCCTTGCCCATCTCTTCTACATAATCCTTAGTCATGAAATTGTCCCAATACCCAAGCTGAGCCTCGATCTTTTTCTCACCAATCAGCACACCAATTACAACATCAAACTGTAATCATGTCAACAAACTTAGATCGTCCGTACGGAGAAATATAGTCGATTTATCTTACCTCAGGTGACCTAGTCCCCCCTATCGTCTCAAACATCAGCGGCGAGCCCTCCTCCTTGCCACCCTCTCCTTCGCCCACATATTCCAAGGACATGACCGTATTCCATATAGGCTCTGGGGCTTCGTCTAAAGTCCTTTGAACTGCCTCTACAAGGCCATACTGATGCTCCACGCTTTCAACGAACTCGGCAGCCACATCTTTCAACAATTGTGACGTTGCCGTACCATCTTCGATCCGAAGGCGACACAGCAATATGTTGATGAGTGGGCCCACGATATCGGCGATACCAGCGATAGGAACGTCTCGATTCGCGGTTACGTAGCCAAAGACTATGTCGTTCGATTTTGTGTAGGCGCGTAGGACGAAAGTCCAGGCTGTTTGGAAGACTGTGGCCATTGTAAAGCCATTTCTCTTACAGAATCCTGGAAGTTGAGAGGTGAAATCTTCGGGAAGCTCGATGGGGATGAATTCGTTTTTTCTGCCAATAATGCTTCGGTCTACCACGCGTGGTAGGCAGCATGGCTGTACGTTCTCAAGGTGTTTCGTCCAGTACTTCACCGATAGGCTAAAATCCTGCTTGTACAGCCAGGAGACGTATTCTTGGAAGCCTGTTGTTGGCTCACGTGATAGTAAATTCTCGTACGCTAGTGCTATGTCCCGGTAGATGATTCTTGTGGACATGCCATCTTGTAGAGCATGGCTGATTTCGAGCTTGCAGTATACATTATTGGTGCTCGATCCTTGAAATAGTGTGAGCGCACTATGGGGTTGAGCTGCACCATAATCAACAGCAGCGTAGTTTTCCAAGGTTTCCAACAATGTAGAATCTTTGCATTCGACAACTCGGACTTCTACATGACGTTCCTTGAGCACAACTTGGTCAAACTCTCCCGATCGAACGATGCTCGGTATGAACATTGTGCGTAATGCCTCATGGCGATCTGTGACTTTTTGCCACGCATTCTGCATTCTCCGTGGATCAACCGTACCAGAGCCCAAGCAGGCTTTGATTGCGTGCCACGTGTCTGATTGATAGGTGCCAGGCGTCCGTCTCTGGCTTTGCAACATGCGATGTTGGATTGGTGAACACGGTAGTACGGCCTTGACGTCTCCTGGCTTCAGTCCAACCTTGGATAGCGTTTGTTCTAGCTCTGCCAGTTGGGCGTAGCTCATTGGAAGAAGTGGGAAATCGCCCAAGGTGTTCATGACTTTCATGTCTTGCAGTTGATAGACGATCTGACTCATCAGCGCTTCGCTCTTATGGATCCACTGCTTTATTTGGTCCTGATGGTACATTTGACAGTTGTAAATAAACTTGAGCTCCATTTGTCCATCCACAAGTTCCGCATACACTTCTAACAACGCATGTCTTTTCGTACTTTTGCCATATATCTGTTCTCTGGGAAGAGGTTCGATTTGAAGCAGACCGTCACTTTTTCCTAAATTAGGTCTTTGGCCTCTGTACTCGAAAACCATTTCCAGGTGGGATCTGCCGGCCGGAACTTTTTCGTCTTTGGCAGTGCTAGAAGGACTTTCGGAACGATTGTCCGGGCGCATGAATCCGTAGTTGGAAGAGCGTAACCGAGCATCTTTGACCTGGCGAACAACTTCGGTGACCTTATCATCACCAGGCACGTACAACTGAAACAGTGATGTGAAACAGCCTACTCCATCCGACGGGCTAGTCTTCTCACCTGAGGGCTCTCTGCCTTGCCCTTTGCAAGAGATTGCTGGTGTTGGACGATCTTTAAAAGACAAATTAAAAGAATGAATTATGGCCGAGAGGAGGATATCGACCGGCTCTGTCCGTAGAACGTTCTTGCTGGCGCCAAGCAAAAGTGAAGTCGTCCTTGAAGTAAGAGTAAAATGTTGTTCTACAGCGTCCCCAAAGACATTCACAAGACCATCCATTCCCCAGTAGTCGAAGATTGAAGTGGGAACGACGGTAGATAGGACCCCTGCTTGGTGCACTGCTTGAGCTCGCTCTGTATGAAGCCGAATCCAAGTCTGAAATGACAATGGCTTCTGGGTCAACAGCGTCTTTGACACCAAGATCTGCTCCAGGTCACATACAATAGTGTACAGAGATTCTCTATCAGCGATGAGAGGATGGACCGTCAGAAAGAGAAATTGCTGCTTGACGTCTATCCCGTCTCCGATATTGAACAGATGTGAGGCAAAGACTGGTCCCGCACTAAGGTTTAGGGCTGATCGACGGATGGACAATACGTCAATCATGTGATCCCGTCCTGTGACAGCGTGGGCTTCGAAGCGGTACGATTCTGAAACCTCTTTTGTGATCTTCTGTATCCAGCTATCCTCATTTTCCATGGCAAAACGCACTCTGAGCACTGGATGTCGTTGAACAATAGCTTCGATGGCTCTTGCTAGTCTGTACACCGTAGTTGTTGATGCAAGTTGGAGCAGTAAAGAATGATTGTATAGGTTATCATGATCATTGTGAGGCGAGTATTCTGGGAAAATGTCAAGGTACATCTGCTGAAACGGCGTCAACGCGAACGGGGTCTCAAGGACTTTCTCTGAACCTGCTTCCATACTCGTGCCGAACCTCGCCTTGAGCGTTAATTCGGAAATGGACTTGCAAGTCAAGATATCTCGAACGGTGAGTTCAACATCTTCAGCGTGACATTCGGCTTTAAGTTGCATGGCCGCAATCGAATCTCCCCCTAGATCTAAGAAGGATCTGTTGAGATTGATGGTAGGTAAGCTGAGAACTTTGCTCAATATCCTCTGTAATTGCGCCTCCTCGTATGTTGCAGCAACGTCTGAGCCATCTTGCGTGTTTCCATTCATCACCGTCTCAAATATTTTTTCGTCCATTTCTTCGAGCCATTGCCGTGTTCGGACTCTGTCCAATTTGCCATTGGCGGTTGATGGGATGGCTTTAACAATTGTCCAGACTGCAGGTACCATGTAGTCGGGGACGGTCGCTGCTAAGGAGCTGCGGATTGAAGATAATTGCAATTGGGCAATCCCATTCTCCAGGCCATCAACCAATTGGATCTCTGCACCGGGAGAAGCAGGTACGGTGAACGCATAGAGCGAGAGAACCCCAACAAGACGATGTTGACTATAGCCAGATTTAGGTAGGAGTACTATAGCGTGTCTCACCTGGCTATCAGTAACAAGATGATGCTCGATCTCGCCCAACTCTATTCTTTGGCCGTGATGCTTGACTTGGAAATCTTTTCGACCGACATAGCAAATCTCTCCATCATCGCTATATTTGGCGAGGTCGCCCGTTTTGTACATCCGGCGGGGTTTCGCGCCTGGCAGCGCCCATGCGGGATCCTCGATAAAGGCTGCATCAGTTTTTACTGTGTCATTTAAGTATCCTCTAGCCACCATTCTCCCCTCAATGACCAATTCACCAACACATCCAACAGGCGAGAGCTTTTCGTGATCGTCTTTCTCTACTATCCACATCAAACATCCGGATGAGTGACCCAAATTGGCAGGATTGCTAGTCACAGTCAATGGCACCGCGTCAACACAGTGGATGCTACACTCCGCCATGCCGTAGCTTATTATGAGATCCAGAACCGGAGCCCAGGTTTGGATATTGTCCCGTGTAAGCATTTCCCCGCCAAGAATCAGAGTCCGCAAGCCGGGAACCTCGCTTGGCTCAAGCAATCCAGCTACGGTGGGAGTAAGGAATGCGAAGTTGACATTCATCCTATTGATAGCACCAGCCAAATCATTGGTGCGCTCCTCTTCAGATGGAATGCAAATGCAGCCGCCGCGCTGAAGAGTCGTGAAAATATCAGCTACAGACACATCGAATGTATAAGCCGCAAATTGAAGTAGTCGAGTGTGAGGCCCGACTTTGCGATTCGTACCATGTGCCTTCGAGCTCGTACAAAGAGAACCGTGTTCAACGACGATGCCTTTAGGTTTGCCAGTACTGCCTGAGGTGAAGAGGACGAAGGCCGGGTCTGTAGGCCGTACAAGCGGCAGCGGCTCCATCGAAGAGAGATTTTCTAAGAGTTTCGGTTCAATAGTTATGACATCCACCAGACCTTGGAACATTTCGCTGTGCTGAGGATCCGCTAAAAGGACTTTCGCGCCGGTTTCCGTGATGATTTGAGTCAGTCTCGTAATGGGCTGAGTACCGCCAAGATTGACACAAGCACCACCCGCTTTGAGGACAGCTAGCATAGCCACCACTGCCCATAATGATTTACCGAAGCACAATGGAACTAAAACCTCGGGCTGAACGCCTTTACTAACCAGGTAGGAGGCCAGTCCGTCAGACAGTTCGTCGAGCTGAATGTAAGTTAGACTTCCATCCAGTGCGCATATAGCTTGGGCATCTGGTCGAACGGTGACCTGGCTTTTGAAGATACTGTGAACACAATCATGAACAACCTCTAGTTCCACATCATTGTTCCACTTCAACACCTGTCGCAGATCTCCGGGACCGAAAAGATCAATGTCTCCTAATCTCTTGCCTGACACCGTTGAGTCGAGTTGCGAGACAACGTGCTCGAATTGGATCAAGAGTCTACTCATTTGTGTCTCAGACACCACCTTGTGATCGAATTGAGCTTGAAGCTCGATGGTTTCCTCATCCTCAATCAAGCACTCCATCACTACCGCATAAGTGTGGAAACCTTGAACCAGTGCGGAATCGTGGACTTCAGGGAGGAAGTTTCTCTGCATTGTCTTCCCATCTCGCTGTTGTACCACGAACAAATTCTTAAGGGCAAGTGCGGCATGTACTTCAGGACCTAGCCTGTGAATATACTGTAGGCCGGTGTGCTCAAATGGAATCATTTCGGTCGCTCTGCGCTGGATGTCTGCGAGGAATTCCGAGACTTCCTGTGCTCGGTCCAGCTGCACCCGAATTGGCACTGTGGTAATAGTCGGTGCGACAATATATTCAATTCCCTCGACCGCTGCATTGCGACCCGAGAGTGTTGCACCAAATACCACGTCATTGGTGTCCGTGTATTGGGCTGTGATAATCGCCCACGCTGCTCGCAGAATAGTGGAAATCATTATCCCGGATTTATTTTTCCGAGGGATCATCATGGACCGTTTCAACTCCATATCTGGCTGAAGCTGACAAGTAGTGGTGGGTGGTTGTGGGAAACTTGCCGGCGCTCCACCACCCAACTGTGACCTCCAAAATGATGTAGAGGCATTCACATCCACGTCTGTGATCTTCTTGATGAACCTTGTATATGCTACTGGCTTTGAAATGGAGCCGCTAGTGTAGATATGTTCGAGTTGGCTAAAGAGAAGATCTGCACTAAAACCGTCATATAGCGCGTGATGGGCTGTCCAAATAAAGTGACGCTGCTCAGCGTCGATAGCAAATCGGGCAAGGGGTTTTCCGTAACTGACGGGTTTGTCTTTATCTTCTCTGAGGTATATATCCAAAGCTCTAGGTTGCTGCCAGGAGATCTCTTCCTTGATAACAATTTGAAGGGCGCAATATGACCTTGCAGGTATTATTCTAGTACGTAAAATCGGGTGCGCAGCCACTAATTGTTGCCACGCATCCTTAAATCGCTCGATATCCATATCTGCTGGCAACCGAAACACCCTTTGTGCCATGTACGCATTGTGTGTCTGGAGACTAAGCGTAATCATGCCTTCTTGAAGAGGCGTGCAAGGATAGATGTCTTCGATGCTGTCATGTCCAACCTCACAGTATATAGCGGCCTCTTTAAGAAGGCGGACAAGGGCATCGCGATCTTCAGCTGGAGCTAAAGAGAATTGCTTAAGCTCATTTGATGAACCGATTGCGGTTGTCGCCTCTTTTGCAGCTGCGGCCATATGACATAGTACGGGATTGCTGAAGATTTCGGCCACAGTAATTATAAGGCCTGCTCTGCGTGCTGCAGGGACCAAGCGCATTGCTCTGATCGAGTCCCCTCCTCTCTTGAAGAAGCTATCGTCAGCGGCGATCGAAGAGCGTGACATACCAAGGACTTCGGCCCAAATCGCTTGCATGGTCATCCCTCTCGGGGTAGTTGGAGCACTCCGCGATAGACCAGCTTCAGCGTCTGATAGCGAGCATTGTCGTAGTTGCGCTTCAGACAGATCAGCACCGATCAGGCGTAGGGCCTTTCGATCGATCTTTCCTGTTTGGGTTTCTGGCATATTCTGGAGAAGGCAGTAGATCCTCGGCACCATGTAGGATTGCAGTGACTGACTTAGGTAGTCTTGCAGCCGTGCTAACTGTGCCTTGAGGGCGGGTGATATCGGAACTACTATATTCCCTAGATCATATTCTAGAGCAGTACGGTCATCGATCTTGGGAACGATGAATGCTGTAAGTACTGGCTTATCGATTTCACCTTGTTGTAGGATCCTCTCGACTGCGAAGTGCTCTGTATGAAAGCCGCTGTTCTTGATGTGATGCTCGATCTCCCCCAGTTCAATACGTAATCCACGAATCTTGATCTGCGTATCTTTACGCCCAATGCAAAGAAGGTTACCATTATTATCGTACCGGACTAGATCTCCAGTCTTGTAGAGACGTAGAGGCTTAGGCGTGATTCGCTCGGACCAGGCTGGGGAATTGATATACGCAGCATCTGTTTTTACCGTGTCTTTCAAGTATCCACGAGATAGAAGGGGTCCTTCTACCAGCAATTCACCAACGCAACCAATAGGCATCAGGATGTTATGATCATCTTTGTGAGTAATCCAGGTACGGCAGCCTAGACCTTTGCCAATCATCGAGGGTGGCGTGTCGGCTTTGGAATCCGTCATTACAGCCAATATGGAACACTCCGCCGGGCCGTAATCGTTTATCAACTTGACTGAACTAGCCCATCGAGCGTGTATGTCTGGTCGCAAAGGCTCGCCTCCAAGGATGACATGTTTTACTCCTGGCACTTCCTCGGGACGGAAGGTGTCCGCCACTGTTGAGACCATGATGAGCCAATTGGAATCTAGCTTATTGATAACACCTATAAGATCGTTCATCCTATCCCCCTCCGAAGGTATGCAAATACAACCGCCACATATCAACGTGGAAAAGGTTTCGAAAAGGCAGATATCGAAAGTGTGCGAGGCAAATTGTAAAACACGGGATTGTCCTCCTAGATGGATTCGTGGGCTTTGGTAGTGTGTCATTGTACAAAATCCACGGTGCTCTATGATGACTCCCTTAGGCTTGCCCGTGCTACCTGAGGTGAAGACGATAAATGCAGCATTATCAGGTCGTACAGTTGAAATTAGAGGCTTATCTTCCACTTCCGCGAGCGAGCTGAATAGTTCGTCTTGAACAAGTACGATATTCTCAACGATGCCGTCAAACAGGTCAGAGTGGTGTGGAGCCACGAGTATAACCGAAGCTTCAATGTCCTCGAGTATAGATAGCATGCGTGGCCCAGGGTAGGTTGGAAGTAGCTGGACGCAGATACCCCCAGCTTTGAGAATTCCGAACATTGAAATCACGTTCCACTTCGATTTGTCGAAACAAAGACCAACCTTCACTTCTGATCCTACACCAAGAACGATGAGGTGTCTTGCTAGCCTTGTAGAGAGGTCATCAAGCTCACGATAAGTAAGGTTACCATCCCATGCACAGATCGCTGGAGCGTCTGGATGTTGCAGAGTGCGCTCGGCGATCTGGTCTTGGATGACTGTGTTAATGACACCCGGGAGGACGCAATTCCAGTTGTTGATATCTCGGCGGTCTTGAGAGCTGAGGAGCTCTAATTGGCTGAGCGATGTCCTGGGAGATTCGCAGAGCTGCTTAAATACGTGCTCGAATTGCTGAAGCATCCGCTTCATCAGCTCTGCTGGGATTATTAGATCATCATATCGAGCTTGAACATCGAAGGTTCCTTCTTTTCCGATGCAGCATTCGACAACCAAGGCGTATGTGTCAAAGTGCGTTGATGACATAGAGAGTGCTCCCATGTTAAGAAACGAAGAAATATCCTCAGATGCCTCAGATGGCTGCACAACCAAAAGATTTTGGATCTGATCGATAGACTTCTGAGCCTCTTTGCTCAGACGACGGATGTTCTGTAAGCCAATCTGCTCATAAGGCATCATCTCTGTTGATTGGCTCTGAACACTTTCAAGATATTGCTCAGCCAAGACACCAGCCTTTGGTAGAACGATCCTTATAGGCACCGTTGTGATGGTGGGACCCACCATTCTATCAATGCCGACTAGTGGTACACTCCGTCCGGAAAGCGTCGTGGCAAATACTACATCTTTAGAATCCGAGTAAATGGCAAGGGTTATGGCCCACGCTGCTCTCATCATTATTGGTGTAGTGATGCCTAAACTTAAAGTTTTTGGTACTCGTGCTGAGTAAATCAGGTTCTGCTTCGACGAAGCCTGATATCCTAGCGGCACAGCCGGGAAGCCGGTTGGGTGACTTCCTACAGATTCAAATTGCTCTTGCCAGAATTTGTCGCGAGCTGCGGGCTCGACCTCGGAGAGATGACCTATAAAGGTTGCATAAGGCACAGACGGCGGTCTGATGTCATCCGTATACATCTTCGCTACCCTATCAAAGAGTAAGTGTACAGTCCAACCGTCGTATATCGCATGATGCGCGGTCCAAACAAAGTAAGTTTCCTTATTGGCTTGGTGCACAATCGCCAGCCGCATGAGCGGTCCTCCATATTGTATAGGATTACTCATATCTTGCGCGAGATAGGCCTCTAAATTCGTAGCCGAGGTCCAAGTTATACGGGTGTTCAATACCACTTGAACCGATTCGAGGCTCTGAGTGTGGACAATCCTGGTCCTTAGAATATCTTCGGATTCAATGATTGCGGCCCATGCTTTCTGGAATCGCCGCAAGTCGAAATCCTCGGATAGGATGCGAAAACTCTTCTGGGCGCGGTAGGCACCAGTTTGTCGCATCGACAGCGCCATTAGACCTTCTTGAAGAGCCGTTGTGCGATAACAATTCTGTATAGCATCCTTACTGACACCGCATTGCGCTGAAGCCTCCTCAAGAATGAGGTCCAAATTGCCGTCGGTGTTCTTAATGAGACTAAAAGGCTCTAATGAAAGCGTAGTTTGATGATCCTTTATGGAAGTTCTCGCGGTAGCTGCCATGTCGGATAACATTGGAGAGGCAAAGATATCAGCAACGCTAACCGTGATTTTCTTTGCGCGCGCTGCCGCCACGAGTTTCATGGCACTGACTGAATCTCCTCCCAACCTGAAGAAATTATCATTAACTCCAATGACCTGAGCTTCAACGCCCAGGATTTGGCTCCAAAGAGACTGAATGGCAATCTCCATCTCAGTAGAAGGCGGTAGCGTTGTCGAATTTGAAAGCATGTAGTGCGAAAGTTGTTCCTTAGAGAAGCCCGTTACCATTTTGCGAAGTATTTCACGGTCCATCTTCGCAGACTTTGTCATCGGAATCCTCGTAATGGGAACATACATTGAGGGAATCATATAGCGGGGGAGAGACTCAGCCAAAGAGGTTTGCAGGCTCTTGAGCTCAAGGCCCAAAGCGTCTGAGATCAGGATTGATATGTCTGCCGGATCGTTCGCGGCTTGCGAAAACTCAGCCGCGTAAATATAAGCAATGACAGTCTTGCTTCTGGCACAAGCTTCAATGTCTATTGCATCAACTACGGCTTGCTGGCCAGTTGACAGTTGAGATTGAACTCGGAACATGACCTCGTCTAGTTCGACGCGCTGGCCATTTATTTTAACCTGGCAATCTTGACGTCCTACAATGTTGAGGGAACCGTCGGTGTTAAATGAGCACAAGTCGCCGCTCTTATAAAATCGGCGAGGAGATGAGGATGATGGCTGGTAACCAACCCATGCTGGATTCTCAATGAAACTAGTACTAGTCTTGGTAGGTTCGTTGAGGTAGTGTCTGGCTAGAAGAGGACCTTCGATGAGAAGTTCGCCAATGCAGCCTAGAGGAACAAGGCGGTCTGGATCGTGCTGATTCGCGATCCACACCGAGGCCCCGTAAGATTTGCCGATATTGGTTGCGCAGGAGTTCTTGGAGAGTCGCTTGCTGCAGGTATGGTTAATTGTCGTTTCCGCAGGTCCATAAAGATTATACAGCTCTACGTCATCTGCCCACATTTCCACGACTTCCCTCGTAAGAGGTTCTCCGCCATTATTTAAGCGCCTGAGTGTTGGCACATCTGTAGGTCGGAGAAGACCAGCGACAGTACTTGTGATATCGGCCCAATTAGCTCGCGTGGAGTTGATCCCTTCTGCCAGGTTATTCATTCTCTGATGATCCGAGATGACACAAATTGTCCCGCCACACTGGAGAGTAGTCACTATGTCTTGGAGGGAAACATCGAATGTGTAGGCGGCGAATTGCGTCACTCGGGTTCCAGGGACTATATCAAGTATTGGTCCCATGACAGCAGCACATGTGCACATTGAGGAGTGCTCTAGGACAATACCCTTTGGTTTTCCAGTAGTTCCTGAGGTAAAGACGACGAATGCAGAGTTGTTTGGCTTGACTGTCGTACAGGCAGGCCCAGCAATAAAGGGGAGCTCATCGACGAATGAGGCGTTCACATTAACAACGTTTTGAACACTGCCAAAACTATCAAATAGATGGGCTGTCTGTGGTGCAACCAAGATAATAGTAGCACCAACTTCTTCTGCAAGACCCTTGAGACGGTCTACTGGGTGATATGGGTCCAGTGCTACTCCGGCCGAGCCTGATTTTAAGATGGCTAGTATCGAAATGATAGCCCAAGTCGATTTCGGGAAACAGTATGGTATGATCTTTTCCGGTCCAGCTCCCAGGCTGACTAAGTAGTGAGCTAGTCTTGTCGCAGCTTCACCAAGCTCTCTATAGGTCCAGCTTCCCTCCCAGGAACAGATTGCTTCTCCATTTGGTTGTGCGTCGATCTGCTTCTGTATAACATCGTGGATACACCTTTCAATGGCCTCAGAGGCAATTGAGTTGAATGCTTGGATTTGCTGTAGGTGATCTTTACTGACGAGATCGATCTCCCTAACTCGGGTCTCCGTCTGTTGCACCACGCACTCTAAAGCCTTGACGAAGGTACTGCCAATATTCGCTACCTGTTGATCGGTGAAGTCGGAGGTCCAGTAGCCGAGCATAGTTTGGATACTGTTCCCAGAAACGCCAACGTCGACTGCAAGAGCGTACTATATAATAAGATGAGAAAAGGTCTTCGTGTTATAGGGACGGAAAGAGTTACCTCGGTAGGATCATGTCCATTGAGACTCTTTATCTTGATACTTGACTCTTCCAACAATTCCGATCCGCCGTCTTGATGGAAGGACATTATTGTATTGAATAGCGGCTGGCCAGCCAAATCCAGAGAATGTTGAATAGTTGCAAGGTCGCAATATTGGTTTGGTAGGCTTTGAGTGAAACTATCTGCTATTCTGTAGAGTATTTCACCGAGAGAAGGTGCGTCTCGGAAGTCCAGTCGGCAGATCAGCATTGTAATAAAAGCTCCAACTCCTTCTTCAATGCCGTTCAAGGGTGCATCCCGTCCACTGGAAAGATACCCAAAACACACATCCTCTGAGTCTGTGTACGCTCGAAGCACCAAGCCCCAAGCTAACTGAAAGAGATTGACCAGCGTCACATTGTGTTCGCCACAAAAGGCCAGCAAGGTCGCTGTTAGCATCCCATTATCAACAATCACGTTTTTCAATTGTTTGTCAGGATCCCCTGCATCTTCTGAGTGTGCCATAGCAGGGAAAAGGCAGGGCTTCGCCCCAGCAAGATGTTTTTCCCAAAAATTGAGATTCGAAGCTGGGGGATGTTTCAGAATGTATGCAATATAAGTCTCGAAGAGAAAGCCAGGCTTTGAGGGTAGCTTGCCGTCATACGCCAAGCCAAGGTCTCTCACAATGGTCGCTATGGATGCGCCATCAACGATAGCGTGGTTGATATCCAGTTTGCAAAACACGGCACCGGTGGTAGACTTGCAGAGTGTCAGTCTATGTGGCGCCTCACTGCTCTGGAATGCGATTGGTTCTTGACCGTTGAAAACAGTATCGACTATATCGTCTTCGCAGTACACGATTTGCACCCTTGGGGATATTTTTTTGAGAACCACTTGATCGTAAAGTCCACTTTTGCCGACACTGTTGATGAACACTGTACGTAAAGATGGATGGCGTTGGATAACATTCTCCCATGCCTTGTGAACGCGATTGACATCCACGGATCCTCCCATTTCCCTCGCCTCCAACTTCATGGTGTGGTAGTATTCGTAGTAGCCTTTTACGGATCGGCTTTGAGCAATCAAAAGGCCTTGTTGCATTGGTGAGCAAGGATAGGTGTTCTCGACGCTTTCGATATCTGAAACCCCGATCTGAGGCAGGCTATGGCTTAAGAACTCATCGAGACCATCGTAGGTCAATGAGAGCAGTGGGAAATCCGCTAGACTGTATTCACGCTGCAAGCCTATCAGCTTCTCGGTACCACTAACGAGAGACTGTTTGCAATTCCCAATCCAAGCCTTTAGCCCATCTTGGTTCTTCATGTGGCGATTAAAAACGAAAGACAGTTGCATTTTGCCGAGGATCATCTCTGCCGTGACTTCTACCAGAGAAAAGCGCGGAACATCACGACCTACATCCCCTGCGCTAGTTTCGTATCCCGGGACCTGTTTTAGAAGTGTGTCAGGCCTTTCTAGTTGCTGGTAAAGTCCGAGGTAATCAAACGATATTTCGACCTGTTCATGGTCCCCAAATGCTTCGACCCCCACACGGTTTAGATATCGAGACGCAAAGTACGGTCGACCATTATCAGGAACACTGTGACTGGTGTCCTTAACGCGTTTAATGATCTGAATGATGTCGTCTCCTTTTCGTGGCTCTATATATAACGGATACATCGTTGTGAACCATCCGACTGTTTCCGAAACATCGATTTCATTATCCCATGGCTGCCTGCCGTGACTCTCTCTAAATAAAGCTGGCACCTGGCGGTCCGAGAAAGTGGTGTGGAACGAGCGTATCAAAGCTGACATCAAGAGGTGCAAAGGTTCAGTGCGTAGCGCGGTGTGACATGCCTCACTGAGAAGCCGAGCCGTTGCCGCTTGATCTAGCTGAAACCGCTGTTCCACAGTGTCGCCCATGGTGTTACACTTCCCGAGCATTCCCCAATATTCGAAGTTCGGCACTGGAATCTGAAAGGGAAAAGCAGTGGAAATATCGCGTCTCTGGGCTTCGTGCTCGGCTTGCAATTGAAGCCAGGTCTGAAAAGGTATAGGCTTCGCTGCCTTGAGAGTCCCCGTTGTCACTACTTCTTCCAGATCCCGAAAAATGGTTCTCCAAGAGACGAGGTCAATCATGACATGATGGGCAACGAGGAACAGTAATTGTCCTTCATTAGCCGTCTGAAAAAGATTGACTGCAAAGACGGGACCTTTCTGAATGTCCAAAGAGACTTGACTGGCTGCCATGATAGGAGCTGCATCTTGCTCAGTTTCAACCATATGAGTTGCAAATCCGTAGGTGCCTGCCACTTTTGCCAGGACCCTCTGCATCCATTTTCCGTCAGCGTTCTGCTCGAAACGAGCCCGCAGCATGGAATGTTGCGACACAATGGTTCCTATGGCATCTCTTAAGTCTGTTTCAGATACAGTTCTTGTGAGCCGTAGGAAAAAGCTCTGATTGAAGTGCGTATCTATTGCGCCATCGCTGTCAGTGGGAGCCAAATCAAAATACATTCGTTGAATGGGCGACAGGTCGAACCGAATGTCAAAACGTTCTTCCTTGGAATAGATGGGTCCTCTAGCGAGACCGGCACCACAAGAAAGCTCGGAGATGCTCTTGCTACGAAGAACATCCTTAACAGTAATAGCTATTCCTGCAGCTCTGCATCGAGATACGACTTGCATGGCTGTGATTGAATCGCCTCCAAGATTCAAGAATGATCGTGAAAGACGAATTTGCGGAATCGGAATGTTGAGTACAGCAGCGTAGATCTCTCGAATTTGGCTCTCCAATGGCGTAGGCTCCCCTTCCTCATTTCCATCCCGAGGCTTGAGGTCTGCAATCTCGGAGTAGGTGGCCTCATCGAGTTCAGTAATCCACTTGTGGACTAAAGATCGATTAAGCTTCCCTGATAACAATAGAGGGAATCTCTCGAGTACAACCCAAGTCTCAGGAACCATGTACTCTGGTACTAGACTAGCGAGATGAGCACGAACAGCCGAGATCTGAGCGTCAGCTTCAGCCTTGTTATCTCCTCGAAGCATGCAGATCTCCGAGCTAACGGCTCCAGCTGTGCTCGAGGTAATAAATTTTGAAAGAGATATAACCGCAACCAGCCGCTCTTTAAGGAAGCCAGTCTTTGGCAATATGACCATTTTGAATTCGACATGACCATGATTTGCGATATGATGCTCAATTTCCCCCAATTCGATGCGCAGGCCTCTCAATTTGACTTGGGTATCTTTGCGTCCAACAAAGTGGATTGAGCCGTCAGGGTTGAATTTTGCAAGATCGCCAGTCTTATACAGGCGTCTGACCTTTCCCAATTTCGTTCTTGGACCCCATGCTGGGCTCTCGATGAACACTTTATCTGTCGTCGCTTGATTCTTGAGGTATCCGCGAGCCAAAATAGGCCCTTCGATCAAGAGCTCGCCCACTCCACCTATCGGAACGAGTCTATCATGGTCTTCGGCGTCCACAACCCAGCAAAGTCCTCCAACTGCCCAGCCAATATTGGCGGGATCTGTTTCTGGCGTCATGTGCGTATTCCCACTTGCTGCTATCGAGCATTCGCTGGGCCCATATCCATTTATGAGCTGTAGATGCCCTGCCCACGTTTCAACATCAATTTTAGCAAGAGGCTCGCCTCCCAAAGCTAAAGTCTTCAAGTTTGGGATGTCGGATGGTTTGATCATTTTGGCGAGCGAAGGAGTCAAAAAGGCCCATGTTATTGCCATATCGTTGATGAGGTGGGCAGGGCCCAAAATCATTGCCTGAGTGCTTGGCAAACATATACATGCGCCCGAGATCAAAGAGGTCAGGATCTCGAGTATGCTCACATCAAAAACGAACGATGCGAGCTGTAAGACTCGGCTTGATGGTTGTATGCATGCTTTGGCAGCGTGCTGGAGTGATCCGCTGCAAAATGCCGAATGCTCAATAAGGCAACCCTTTGGCGTACCAGTACTACCGGAGGTGAAGATTACGTATAATAGATTAGATGGCGTAACGTTGATTGAGGGTGCTCGGTCGCGAACCGGAAGCTTTCTGACAAAGTCTTGGTCGACAATCAGAGTTCTGTTTGCGGTGGTTTCCCACAAAGCGGCTTGTTGAGAAGACGAGATGACCAGCTTTGCTTCTACCTGGTCCGTCATGACCTTCCTACGGTTTTCAGGATGGGAAGGGTCAATAAAGACGAAGGCTGCACCAGCTTTAATGACACCTAGGATTCCCACAATGGCCCATGCAGATTTCTCGAAACATAAAGGCACAATGTCCTCTGGTTCAATACCTGAATCCACCAAGAGGTGAGCTAAGCGATTGGACAGGTCATCGAGTTGTTTGAAGCTGAAGGTAGCGTCGTGTGCATATACAGCGGTGGCATCTGGGCGGCTTTCTACTTGTTTCTTAATCAATACGTGAGCGCACTCATACACAAGAGTAGGTTCGGTTTCATTCCAGGCCCACACCTGGTCCATGGGATCAGGAGAGGAGAGGACTACTCGAACATGTGCATCCGAGGACTTTAGGTGAGCGAGGGGAGAGGCCTTATCCTGTAGAAGAGTTCCCATTATGTATACCTTAAGTTGGAGGGAAGGAAAGTGTTGATGGAATGTGTCTAGGGCGAAAGCTATTTCGGCTGGACGCGTGATACCTCTGGAAATTTATTCGAGAGGTACAAGGCGGGGACGGGGTTGAATCGCACACTGTATGATCTGATGTCAATCTAGCAGAGAGGAAGGGATATACCTATATGGTAGCTTTGATGCAAACAAAATTTGTTGCTGGTGTAGGGCTCGACGATGCGCGTAAAGCTCGATTTCGTCAGCAGAGCTCAATATCTGCAAGGAAAGGACTTGTGCTTTCTGCAAAATGCCCCGGTCTGGAAGCCTTCGTCTGAAGAAGCCTGGGCGGTAGAGACGTAGAGATGTGGAAATGTGGCGTGGAGGAATAATCTATAAATGTTCCCCTTGTAGCGGTAAACGAGTACAAGATGTGAAGGAGTTTGATTTTGTTCAAAACATCAAAAATCCTGAGTAGAATGTGAAACAAGATTTCCAGAGCTGACAGGAAGGGATATGTAACAGAAAAGCAGCCATGTGGCCAAGCATACCTTGCAAGGTCCCATTTCACGTATCAATAGACATAGTACACTACGGTGCAGACATCCTAGATTTCAGCCCACGCCCTGCGGCGCCTTCGATGCTGACGCACGGGGAGCACCCATCATGTGCCGGATTTGTGCATCACGTCAGCTGCGCATTCTTCACGACCCGCATCAATTTCAAAAGGATGACTGCTAGCCTGACTGGGCATCCAGGTTGAGGGAGATCAGAGGGTATGTCAATGCCCCCAAAAATATGGTTCGATTACTGATTAGGTGTGAATAGAGAGCGAACCTTGCCTAAATCAGATATTCGCAGGCGGTATACCAAATACGCATGTTGTTGATAGGGAGAACACATTTAAAGCTCACACTATTTTGTTAACATCTAATACAAAACTATGAATGCAAGCTAGCTTTAAAGAGAAATTATGCTACTACTGTATGCTGAGTGTAGGAAGCTTGCCGTATGTCTCCCTGTAATTGATGCCCGTGCATCCCGCGTGCACTCCGCATGAAGGTCCTGTGTTCAGAAACTGCTCAAACCTAAGATATCAACCTTGTCAGGTCAGAATGGAGAACTCTCTCCGACCTGGAAGCCGTTCTTCCTCTCCCTTTACTTCAGCTCCTCTTGGTCTTCATCCAACATACAGGCTCCATTCCTTGAGTACTTTGCGGCACCCTTCATGCCCTGACCACTTGATTTCCAAAGGCCGCCGAACACCCCGCCTGGGTGAAAGATTGTCAAAGCTGTAACAGCAATGATCACCATCGGGCCCTCAAAAACCATGAAGGAAGCCTGGTTGTTAGCGATCTTGCCCGAGAACCCTCCTTGAAGCTCGGCAATGCGGTATATGGAGCGGATGTAGATCATGACGGTTGCAAGAGCGATAGCTACGTTGGTGTGTCAGCCGCTTCCCTCATGCTTCCTCTGTTCCTCGGCAAAAGCAAACTAATGGCATTTGCCAAAGGCAGGAGAGCTCTTACCAACTTGTAGAAGCCTGAAACCTTTCGAATCCCTCAATACCGCAAAGGAATCATCTTGGCCAGTCTTTAGATATCCTTGGGCCCTCGCCTTGTGGACTCTGATCGCGAAGTCGGCCCAAAGCGCCAAGAATAGCGTCATGGACACAACTTGCCACGCCAGGCCAGCAACCATAACATGGGCTCCACTGATAGATCCTGCGTGCGTTCTGGCTGTAGACGCTATACCTCCGCCTGCACCTTGTAGGACGAGTGCGAACAAATCGCAACCAATAAAGATGTAGGTGTAGGAGCGGGGAGCCAGTCTAGAATGCTGAGGACCGTAGACTGTGACGATACGTGAAAGGCAGAGATAGATTGAGGCTGTGATAAAAGCGGGTGCGATGGTAAGGCAGATGAGGTACCTGTGATGAGAAGTCAGCTGGAGGCTGCTTACTGAAAACAGTTGCCTTGTGCGGAAGACACTGTAGAGATTGCGGAAAATCAACTCACGTCAAAAAGTAGTTCATGATGTACGGATTGTGCCACAGCAGGATCCTCCCCATATAGCCAATAATCTCCCCAAGTAGACCTGGCACCATACCACCAAGGAAACTCCACGTTCGATGGCGGATCCCAAGAAAGATTTGGGCGATCAATATTAACAGAAAGATGGTCAGGTAAACAGAGTTGCCACCCACACTGGGCAGGTAGAAGATGGTCCGCCAGGAATCCGGACAGGCTGGTGTGCATCCAATGGAACAGTACTTTTTAGCCATGCCGACGGCGGTCTCGTTGTTGGGGTTCTGAAGAGCATAGTTGATGAGTGCTGTGCCCGTGATGTTCCTCTCTGCCTGGAAATGTTCCGTGACATTGTGATAGTTTGGCGGATTTACCTGGGCCATTGTGGTATGAGATAACAGAAGAAGACGAAGGAGATTCTATGAAGGTCTGTGGTGCCTTGGACGTAGGTAACGTAGAAGAATAGGAAGTGTGAGAGTCAGAACAGATACACCATCAATATTTGGGAAATTTGTGAGATGAGTGGTGGGAAGAGTGAGGTTTGAATGAAAAGCGGGAAGGAAATTCCTGGGTGTTGAGTTGGAAATAATATGGCAAACTCTGCGGGGTCGAACAGATCCCAGGTGATACAGAGCTTTGTTCGCCACAATTTCAGGCGCGTTTGAGATATTGGCTGGTAGGCAGAAGGGGCCAGTGGATAAGAGCGCGCGTACGCATCGAGAAAGAGATACGGAGGGTGAGGCCAACAGCCTCGGTCTGGGCTGAGCATTTTCGGTCTCGTGCAGATTTCATTACGCTCAAGCTTGGGATCCGTACTGAAACAGAGTACAGGTGTGGGCAAAGTACAATTGTAGGGTGCGAACATGCTCCATTGTGCTATATTTACCTCGAGGTGCAGGATGGCAGGATAGTAGGATGGCAGGTGCATGGTGCATGATGCAGGGTGGTGCAGGGGTGCGCCCGGTGCCTGTGGTAGGCTATGCAATACCTCAATTATCTTCCCTTCCCATTCCTGGCGCTTGCATGTGCTCGGAGGTGAGTGGTGTCTCAGGTATTAGAATCTGATCCGACGAGTGAGGGTCTCCAGTACAAGACAGGAATAGTTCTCTATACGCGTGCTTAGACATGAATAGTCAGACCTAAGGTAAGGTACAGCTAAGGGTTAGTAAGGTTAGTAGGTATCTTACCAGGTACCTTACCTTAGTAGCCCTAACCCTACCCTCTTGACTAGTAGCCGAAGACGCTAACTCGATTGGCCTGTCATTAGGGCTAGGGCTTTAGAGCCCCACCAAATTTGCGATTGCCGTACAACCCTAAATGGCTAATGTAGGACCCCTAAAGATGCCTTAGAGTCTGTCGCCTAGGCGACAGGATCGGTCCCCGGAGCTAGGTTTCTTTGGCCCCCATGAACACACTCTAAATCTACAAAATTCAGAAGCTTCGGGATACGACTTTTCTCCTGAGCGACAAGCTCTAGGGTCATTTTAAGATCCTTTTGATGCCTGTAGGCATCAGCATGTAGGTTGGGAGGTGAAACCTTCTAAAGCATGCCCTTGACCATCTCAAGGCTACCCAGCCTACCTGATTTAAGTGAGCGTAGAACTTTCATGGGAGTATTACTGCTAAGTACACTCTAAGAGCTTTACAGAGAGAGGTTTGTGAGCGCACATGCCAATGCTCTTATGGTGTGAACAGTGGTTGGTTTTTGAGCAAGTAGCTGTCTCACTTTCGCACAATTATTGCGTTGAATCAAATGTTAAGTATTGGGGGCTACATGTTTAAAATGCGAGACATACCTCACGAGCCACCGTACGCCAGCCATGCCTCGCTTATGCACATATAACGCCGAGACGATGCCAAAGCAATGATCTATGGAAGAGGAGGAGCACTAGAAGCCATAGTAGCAACCCCAACACTGGTCAACTGCGACAAGACAGAATCCCTCCACGATCTCCTTTCCCCTTTCTGAGCCTGGTACAGCTCCTTAAATGCCGTGTCTCCCTTAAGCAATGCTTTTGGAGGACCAAACTCTATTATATGCCCTCGGGACATAACAGCCACAGCATTGAAATCGATGATGGTGTCAAGACGGTGCGCAACAGCAATAATGGTATGCGTGCTGAATTCCGACCTGATCAGGCGTTGCATTAGACTATCAGTCTGAACGTCAACACTAGCGGTGGCCTCATCCAGCACCAAAATGCAGCCTTTCCTCAACATAGCCCTCGCCAAGGACAATAGCTGGCCTTGGCCATGACTTAGCATCTCAGCCGTCAGTGTCGCATCCAATCCACCTTTTCCCTCTACGAGATGGTGTAGTTCAACTTTCTCAAGAGCATCCTCGATAGCCCCGTCAGAACAGGCTTGTAGGGGATCGACATTGTACCTCACCGATCCTGCCAAAAGGTATGATTCTTGAGGCAAGGCGATGAGTCTAGAGCGAGTTTCTTGTCGGGGAAGGGTTGAGATGTCGATTCCATCTATCAGGATGTTGCCGCTTGTGAGGTCGAGCAGGCGCATGAGAGTCGATACGAGAGTACTCTTCCCACTTCCGCTTCTGCCACAGATGCCTATTCTTTGGCCAGCTCCGATGGAGAGGGAAATGTCATCCAGCGTTGGTTCTTTCGATTTTCTAGATAGTCAAAAGTCAGCGTTTTGAATAACACGAACGTCGAAGCCTCTAGACAGCCTACCCGTGAGAAGCTGTGATGTTCTGAAATTCGATCGCACCTTCACTCGGCCAATTCTCGGGCGGCCTTTGGTATTCGTTGGGGAGGTTCTCCGATTTAACATCCGCCGTGAAGCTTCGTATTCTAGAGACCGCACCAGCCGAAGTTTCGAGCAATGTCCAGTTCGTAACGAGCTGTTTCAGTATCTGAGTGAAGCCCACAAGTGTTACCAACGCCAAGCCGATCAGACCGGCATCGCTCGATCCTTGAAATTTGACGGCGACGGTGACCAGAAGGACAGCCACAGTACCTACTATCAAATTAAGCACCAAATTAAGCCATCTTTGGATGCAATACAACAGATAAAAGGGCCTTTGAGAGGTCGCGAGAGCTGCTCTTGCACGCAAGAGGTGCTGACGTTCCCAACCGAAAGCCCGGATGGTCGTAATGCCGCTGAGCAGTTCGAGGAAATGGGTGAAGAGCTGAGATTTAGATTCAATATCCAGAATACGGAGCTGTAAGGATGTGCGAAGATAGAACTTCTGGACCACCCAGACCGCGGCAATGCAGAAGGGCAGACATATGCTAACATATTTGGCTGACGTTGCTATGACGAAAAGTTGTGCGATAAGTACCGATAACACTGTAGCGTGGTCAGCGAGGTGCATATTTCATGGCATGAGCACGTACGTACTCAGACAAGTGCGGATTAGGGCCGTAGGTAGTTCCATGTCTGTAAGTTCCAGATCTTGACTGAATCTGTTCGTGGTGGTCCCTGTGTCGGTCGAATTAAAGAATGACATCGGAGCACTACAAGGAAGTCATCAGCAATGCCAAAGTGGGTCATCTCAATATCCATACTTTAAGACGGTATTCAGCATCCTTCGATGCAATACACGTCCTGATTGTGGCACTATCCTGATAATAAGAAACCTTAGACAAATTTAGCACAATGTCCCTATCACCAACTTTCGAACTGACTTACCAACATGCCAGCATCAGGGACAAAATCGAGAGCATTCCGAATGCAGTGTAGAGGACAAGGTAATAGAGAATCTTCTGGTTGGGGTGATTCATGTTGAATTCCACCCACCATTTGATCCAAACGTCTGTGCTACTGATTAGTATAAGACTCAAGACACATGCATAGGCTACCAGGAAGTCATACTAGGAAAAGCAGTGCCGAAGCCATACATGATGCAAATAGTTGTGAAGATGGCCCAGTTGACCCATCCAAATGTCTCGATGTAGTATTTGTAGACGGTCAAGTCACCGGCATGATTCTCTTTCGTGTCTTGTGGGGCTTCGCAGGCGCGTGGCGGAAGCGTACCCTCGGTCAGGCTCGCTAGTCTGTTGTCGTTGTGCTTTGGCGGAACTTTAGGTACACGGTGAGTAAGGGCAAGGCTGTTCATGTAGCCATCAGTTCCAATAAGACGATCAAAAGTGCCTTTTTCATCGATCTCGCCATTATTGTCCAAAGAAATTATGTAGTCGGCCTCGGAGAGGCGATGCACTGCAATTGTCAAATACAGCCTTGGCAATTGAATTTTGAAAACATACCAGCATTGGTAGCAAGGATTACGGTAGCACGTTGTTGGCGTAGAAGGCCTTCTGGTCCAAGAATAGAAGAAAAGACTTCCGCCTCCGTCGCAGGATCGAGTCCACTTAGTATGTCGTCTAAGATGACCAATGACTTTCTAGCGTAGACAGCCCTTGCAAGAGCCTAGGCTGCCATCAGTATGATGGGAGTCCCTGGGACTGTGATTACATACCACTCTCGACTGCTGGCCCCCACTGAGTGCTAATCCCTTGCTTCCGATGACAGTATGTTCTCCAAGCGCGAACTGTGCCAGATCGATCTCTAGAGCACAAGCTCTTACTACGGCTGCATACCATTTTGAATCGTAGTGAGAATCACCTAGTATGTTCTCCTTCACTGTGTCATTTGTAAGCCATGGAATCTGCGCGCAATAAGCAGCATCTCTGAAGTCTATTCGATTGAATCCAGTGGCCTGAGGTGTCTCGCGAAGCAAAGCTTTCAAGAGGGTGGATTTGCCGGAACTAACAGGACCAATGATCATTGTCAATTTCTCCCGTTCGATCTGGAAATTGAGGTTTCGCAAGAGCGGATCTTTCTTCTTATCCCATCCATAATTCGCCATATTGGCGACGATACACACTTCTCCTTTCTTCCAGCTTGCAAGTTCAATGGATTGCCCATTATACTCATTGTGTGGTTTTCTTTCATGAGGAAGTGGCAAAGTCTCGCTACTTAGCAATGCTTCAACTTTTTGTACGCTGTCTCGAGTTTCGGAGTTCAAGTACATTCGGATGCGTTCAAAGCAACCAATAGCACTCATAAGCCCAGACAATGCGGTGATCAAGAAAGCTACTGGCTCTAGGAGTAATTGCGTGAGTGCCAGTGAGGCGAAAACCCTGCCATTATCCATGAGAGGGTAGTGGTCATATTTGGCTAACATGATGTAGACTCCGAAAGCCACCACAGGAGTAAGTGCAGTGCTCGTATAGGCTATAAGGCGTGTCAGACATTAGACTTGTTTACAGAAACGACAGACATACAAAGGCTGACAATCTTGACTAGCAATATTCGAAAGGCCCTTGACGATTCGATTTCTTCTTCTCGGAGTTTACCGATCAATTCAGAGAGGTGAGGGGTCAGGCCCGACATTCTGATCCCCTGCATTGCACCTAACATTGACGCAGTGGCAGAGACGCGTTTCTCGATTTTGTCGAGCCAGAGTTTTTGAGTAGGCCCTGTCTTAGAAGCCACGAGTATTGCACCAACAGAGCAAGCTAGTGAGACCATACATTAGAATGACAGTATCCAAGTAAACCTTTCACAACGTACCAAGAATTACTGCCAAGGGCGCAAATGCCGCTAGATTTAATTGTCTTTGAAGTAGCCACAAGGCCAGAGTTATATCAAGTATGCTAGCCCATAGCTCGTGGCATTGGCGAAGACCAGTACAGATCCGTTCCACGTCTGCACTCATCAGAGTGACAGCCTTAGATTCGTCCAGAGCCACTGATGTTAGTTCTAGCGTCCTTTCATAAATTATATCAACGAGGCTTGCTCGAAGCTTCGTTACAGTCCGATACGTTTTGTGTTGATGCCATGTTTCGGAGACCTTGACCAGGGTTTAACAAGAGCTAAGGTTTACGTGGAGCCTAGCGTATGACTTACGGAAAAGCCAACATATACAACACAATAGGCGCCTATCAGAGCATGACCAATCTTTTCCGTATTGCCATGGCTATTAGGATTTGATAGATAATCAATTACTCGTTTGATGAGGAAGGGCTGGCAGAAGTTGAAGCCAGTGGCGCAAAGACGAGGAAAAATACCGGATGCAAAAGATCGACCATGGTAAGCGATAGACATGAAGAATAGACTGTTGGGCTTCTCCTTCCGCGTTGCTGTGTGGATGGTAGTCAGTAAATTTAGACAAAATAGTCAAGACTTGCAGTCGTTACATTTTCTCCATTCTGCAATCAGACCAAGTCCTTCATCGTCTGGCACAAGTTTGCCGTCGACAAAGAATAGTTGACCTATGGTGAGAGTCTTCTTGTAACCCCGAAGAAACAAAGGGTTCAGCCACCAGAAGAACCACGCATTATAGATTCCGCTTGTTACCTCTGGTGCAAGGTATTGATATTTTGGAAGCAGACAATGCCGTTTCTCCTTGACTTCTAAACAGAACATAATACCCTTGATTGAAACCGCGACGACGAATACTATTGCCAGAGATTTGTTGTCCGGAATCGCCCATAGCGTCCGCGCCCTTACAATATCTAATGCCAAGGAAAGCAAGAGATAAACGTCGAGAATCCAAGAAGGTCGAACATTCCGTGAGTGTTCAAGGTGGGAAAGGAGGCAAAGACCCAGTGCTGCGAATGTCGTCAAGCCTTGGCACACAATCGTTGCTCTTGTTGTTGGAGTCCACGGTGAGACTAGAATTCCTAGTAGAAGGAATTGGAGGGCCACATAGATAGCGAAGGTGCTCTATACGGACTTAAAAAACTTCTTCTGTTGCACATGTCGAAGAGCACACTCACTAGCTTCAATTTATGCAGCCATCCTAATCTGGTTTTTGGATCGGATTTTGAAAGTACAAATAGTCGGAATGGAAGGGCCAACAAGACCAAGGATAGAGGCCCAATAGTTAGTATCGTTTCTTCGAAGAGCAGCGTAAAATCAAATCCACCATGACAATCGTTATTCACAGGCCCAAAGTGATTCTGTGTAGAGATCGAGCACTGGGGCGGAATCGTGGTCATGGCGAAGGTTGAGTATGAGGCACTGGAATGTTGAAATCAAGCATTGCGCATTATGGCAGGGGACGATGGAATAGAAAACACGGTGGGATCTTTTGTGCGGATTTGTAAAAAGAACAATGTGAGAACTTGTTTTTTTTTCTTCGAATGTCATCAAGGGTTTAGAAATGCTGCGGACCTGGTAGAGGGTACCGAGTATGACATGGGCAGAGCTGCAACAATAGCGTCTTCCAAAAAAAGGAATTCTTTCGGCGCCAAAGAACGAGACGAATTGTGAGGGGCATGGCTTTCATTTTGGGTAAGCTTCTTATTCCCCTTATTTAGCGCATCTGATCTGACGAGGTTGATCCATGGCGTAACAACGCAATTTTGTACTGCGCCATGATTTGGGGGCTCACGGGCTCTCATGTCATCCTTGAGCAACATTGGCCGGGACGACCCCTGTCGTCAGCCCAAATGCACCCGCCACGCATACAACTCTGCCCCCTGACGGTTTTTGGACCCAGCAGAACCTGTTTGGCACTCTATTTGTGGTTTCAGAGTTGGGCTTACAGCTCGGGTATGGTAGAAACTGAAGCCAAAGTCCTGCCGATCAAATCCTACCATAGAAGGTTTCACCTATCAACCGGGCAGCCCTATAGGGCTGGACATAAAGCTGCTAAAGCAGGCCCTAAAAGAACCCCCGAAGATCCCCGCGGAACAGCCCCCGAGCTTCTTAGCTTTAGGGCATCTTCGGGGGCAGTTTCGCCAGCTTTAGGCCCTGGGTGTGTTCGGTCGATAGGTGAACCCTTCTACATGAGTATTTCCTTCGGGGTACCCCCCGGCAAAAGTATAGGGGCCATACCCCTAACACATTTTCTTTCTACATAAAAAACAAAGACGTCGGCAATAGTAGAACTACAATTAGTCAGTATATACTCAGCATATATTAAGCCTATTTAGGGACTTCACCCCCTAAATTTTTGGGACCATACCCCTAGAACATCAGTATATACGCAGTATCTTCACGCAATCTCGAAATTGGAAAGTCACTTGTTAGTGCAAGAGCTCATCGCATCTCATTTGTTAAGTTATTCTTCTAAAAAGACTCATTGCTTGGTGGATTGTGTCAAACCGGGTATCCCGAGGGGCTTTGCAGGCCTAGATTCTAACCTCTGGATAGCTCAAACCCGATGGGACCTATAAATATAGTAAGTAGTAAAAGTATTGTATTTCATATCTTATTTTTTAGTACAGAGCTAGCGAATAGAGACCTGTCTTTCTAATATAAATAAGTAAATTAATACAAAATTAGAATAGTAATAATTAGTTAACACCTGGAACGTGCATGCTCTATAGTCCCTGTGATATCTTTCTTTCCTGGAATTGAAGAAGTGGCCCGTTCCTCGCAGCTGTTACATGGTCTTTGAGCTGAAATTCGTCCGGCCGATGCCTTCCCCACTCGGCATCAGGGCTTCCCCCGGCCGAATCCCCCTCCCCAAGCTTGAAATCCAATCTCCATAGCACCGTGGCCATCGTGAGCATCATTTCTGTTAACGCCATGCCTTTTCCAATACAGCCTCTTGGGCCTGAGGAAAATGGTACGTAGGCGCTCGAAGCTAGGCTCAGTGATTCTTGTGTCGTATCTCCCTCGCCTAATATCCAGCGCTCGGGAGAGAATGAAAATGGGTTTGAGAAATATTCGGCGCTGTGTTGGATGCTGTAGATTGGTACTCCCACGTCGCAGCCGGCAGGTATGTATTCGCTGTCGACGATGGCGCCGCCCTGTTGGACTTCCCTGGCTAGTGAACTTCCAACTGAAGGAGACATGCGCATCGTTTCATCTACACAAGCGCGAAGGTATTTACATGAATTCAATTTTGGTCCCATGTGAATTTCATTGACGGCTTGGAAGGTGTTTCGGACTTCGTTTGCGGCGCGCTTGTAGGCAGCAGTGTTACGGCTGAGGTAGAAGAATAGCGCTGTTGTGGCAGTTGCTACAGTGTCGGCGCCTTCCGAGGCAGCGTTAGTAGGAAGTTCATTGACAGGAAAAGAAGGATGGGCGGCCCGTACCAGCAACAATCAGAGTTGTACTTTCTGCTATAATCTCCTCTTCCGTAAAACCCGAGCCAGTCTGCGGATCTACAGCGGTAGAGAGCACCGCAAAGAAATCCCTCTTTTCGGAGCGGTCGACCTTGAGCGTGTCTCTAAGAAGTTTGCCAACAAATCTGATGAAGATGTCTCGTGCAACTACCGCTTTTGGGAACAAGATCTTGTCAAGTCTACCAAACTTCAAGCCCGGAGCCTGTAAGATCGCGCTAACTCGGACGTTCGAAGCTTCGATTACACCGGGGACGTATCGGTAGGTTTCTCTCTCTAGGAGGTTGTATTTCCCACCAAATATAAGATCAGCCATGATATCGAAGGCGAGGTAATTGCCTTCAGTGCCAGTGGTGTTAGCGGCGGGCTCATCATAGAAAAGCCAACAGTCAGGGGACTTGACTTACACCACTGTGACATGTTTCGCGCAGGTCCCCACAGATCTGAGTTACTAGCAGTTTCTTCCTCCACAGGTTGTAGAAGCCTGTCACAAAATCTGTGTACTAGGGCGACCATTGAGGGCTCATAGTTCCACATGGCCGAATCTGAGAAGCCCTGGCTCACGACTCTGCGTCTTCGGCCGTGTTCTCTCGGGTCCAAAATCGTGAGAGTATTCAGAGCTTGATGGACCATGGCGCCATAATTTCTGCTCTTACGGAAGTTTTTCCCTTGAGCATATATGTCTGTGGGAGAAAAATTAGGCTTGTCCGGTAGTAAATGGCAGTGGTTGATGATTACCTTTCATACCGGCGGTAGTGTTAGTGTTCAAGCGGTTGGGAGCATAGCGAACAAATTTTCCTGCAGCCGGGTTAGTGGAAACAATGCCATAAATGATAAAGATGAGGGTTTGGTTCATACCATATTTCTGATGACATCTCCACATATCCAGATGTATGTCACCCTTCCATGCATGATAGGCCGCATAAAGATCGGTAACCTTTGCAAGGAAAGGGCCCGGATATTTTGCCAAAGGGTGAAGAGTAAGATTGTAAATGCAGACAAAGAGGAGCTAGAGAGTTAATAAAAGTCAGTACGACTGTCTTCTTTGTAGTGAAAGAAGAAGGCGATGAGAGGGTGTCCGCTGTTGAATGAAAACGTACATAGACTGAGGCAGATATACAGAGCTGAAAGGCTAGTCTGATGAAAGTGGGACTAATGCTGCCAATTGATGAGGTATGGGGGATATTTATATCCAATGTCTTCTCCATTTTGATGTGTGACTTGATAGAAGCTCGTAGTTCTTTCCACAGGCCATGCATCATATAAATATATGCATCATAATAAAAGATCAAACCCCCTATGCTGACCGTATTACCGTGCCTCGCATGGATAACGCGTGTTTCCCAGGTCAGACTTATTCATGACCAGCTGAAACCTTATTGAAACACTCCTGATGGATATAAAAGGATCTCGTCTTCACGGAATAGCACCAGGATTGCGGTCTCACATCATGTTGGAGTAGACCATGGCAATGGCTAGCCCTAGACCCCAATATGTCTGGCCCCACGGAGGCAAGGTGAGAATGGCAGAGCTTGAGAATATGACGGAGCTACAACAATGGGGCACAGTCAGCAAGGCGCAGGCAATATATCTACCAATTTATGAGTATCAGTATGAAATATTGAATGAAGGGCTGCAATGTTAGTCTAAAAATGAAATTGCAGGTAACCTCGCCTACTTCAATACCGCCAATATGGCTCTCTTCAGACTGGTTTGCTAGTGTGCCGGACAGCGGCGTCACTTACTCCTGTAACGGCAAAGTTGGGAGCTTGGGTTGGGGATATCCATCTGGTGACCTTTGCCACCTTAGGCTATCGCTCCCCTGTTCGTCTCGGAACGTATTATGTAGCACGTTCGCGGTTGATCCTTCATAGATGGGACCTCCCAGCTCCCTAGCATCTTCGACTGGACTGGACTGGGATCTTAAGCGCCCAACTTGACGGTGCTTGCTTGTAGGTGAACGTATCCAGGCTCATTCGAGATGCGGAGGTCAGGAATAGGCGCAGTGCAACAGGCAAACCCTGTACCTTGCATCTTGGGCAGCACTTTCCTCATCGTGAAGCTCTAGTACAGAATCAGATGAGGACGACTCAAGTATGTGATTATTGCCGTTAGACCGCCCGGGAGATAATCTCTGATCACATGACCTCGTAATCGTGTCGTCATTAGCGCATCGGACGTAAGAGTCGATTTTTCTATTTTTATTCATATTGATTCTATTAAGTACCCATGGAAGTCAAGGGATAGTGAGATTGAACTCAACAATCAACCGAACGTGATTGTGTGGCTGTGGATGCTATTGCGCTGACATCTTACTGGGCGCTGTCTGCAGGCGCTGTCTGCAGGGGCTGTCTGCAGGGGTCCGCCCAGCGCCATGCCCCTCCAATGCAGGTCACAATCCTTTCGACATCTGCAGAAGGGCCATGTGCTCCTACGCCTCCTACAGAATACGGGACACATATCCGATACTGCCTGAGACAAAGCCCATCCTGTTCAATATGAGTTATTCTGGGGCGTGGCTGATAAGCCTGAGCATTGACCGAACGGCAGGTCATAGATCCGCTGATAATCTTGTTTAATGCAGTAGATGTTTTACTTGGGTATCTACTTGTTCTCGAGCTTGGTCACTTCATCACCCTTTGCGCGATCTTTACTTGCCATAATTATCACTCTTCTTTTGTAAACTTGATCCATTGTGCTCAATTGCTATTCAACCCTATGTAAAATAGTTTTCATACATCTAACGCATGCGTCCTAGAGTTCCATCTTGTGCTCGATAATAACAACCAGCCTAGTACCGCGACATATTGACGCGCCTCATGGAAACTCAGAGCCATACACAATATCACAGCATGGGAGTCTTAGCGTGCTCTGCGAGGGAGCAGGAGCTCTCCTATATTCTACTTGTAGAGTTACTTGCGTTCGTGATCCCTGGAAGCTACACCGAAGGGCACCCACTGACAGCCTTGTCAATAGACACCAGTTTTGCTTTCCCGTGCGATGGTAAGTCACGCCACCAAACACGCTCGAGAAGTCTATTGATGAGTCTCTTCGTAGGATCGAAACGCAAGATTTGATGCTTTCGGAGTATCAGGCAGAGAGGATCATTGAAGTCGGTCCCACAGACACACTAACGAACATGGTAAGACGTACAAGAGACCTTAAGTATCAACAACACAACACTGCCAATTCTGTTCAAAAACGGTTCCTCTCTTCGAAGCGCGATAAGCCCCATATATACCACACTGGAGATGAAGGCCAGAACGTTTCTAAGAGCTCCTCTACAGCCCTGTCCCCAGCGGTGATGAGCGAGAACCCGGCCATCCCATCGCCACCAAAATTTCGTGACGCCGAATCGATGAAGCTTGTCCCATTGGTTCAAACACCTGGAGCAGCTATGATACCGCAGTCAGATCTGGCCAAAATGGTATCGCTGGCTCCCGCAGTAGCTGTTCCATCTCTGCAGATGGCAAAGACCGTTCCGGATATTTCAGTCACAGCCACAGAAATTGTTAGAACTGTTGTTGCTTGTAGTTTCAAGAAAGATCCGAAAGAGATATCTTTTAGCAGCACAATCAAAGACCTTGCAGGAGGTCAGTCTGTTGGTGCGCATTCAGACCAGCGCACTCTCACTGACAAACAATTTAGGCAGGTCCACGATTCAGAACGAGATTATTGGTGATCTAGACACAGAATTCGGCTCACTTCCGGAAAGTCCAGAAGACATACCTCTCGCAGATCTCTGTTCCTCAGTACAAAGAAATTTCAATGGACAGCTTGGCCGCCGATCAAAGTCTCTGGTGGATAAAATGATAGCCTCCAAGATGCCGGGAAGCTTCAATCTCACTACCATACGAGAAAACTTGAAAACGAAATGGGGCTTTGGCTCTGGTCGACAAGATGGCATCCTCATATCCGCAATCACGGCTCAGCCAGCCGCACGCTTAGGTGCCGATGATCTGGCTAACAAATTTTGGGCCAATGCGGTTCAAAATTATGCCGCAGACCAGAACTTGACCCTTAGCGAGCTGTGTGATAAGTCAGCGGCTGTGTCTTGCTCCGGAACTATGATAGACAAGAAAGTAACTGAGTCCTTGCAACGAGATGAAAGGGCTTTTCATCAAAAGATACTGGCTCTCTATGCCAGGCAACTAGACGTCAATTTGGATTGTGAAAACGAGGAGATCCTGAATTTGGGACAGAGACTTAGCGAAATTCAGGCCGACCTGGACTTATGGAACATTGAACATGGCGCTGAATATGCGAAAGGGATCAGACCAATGTTTGAGCCTCGAAAGGCTAGGATATATGATTCCTCTTGGAATTGGGCGCTGCAAGAGCTCCTGATAATGTTCCACGGGCTTGTTCGTGGGAGCCTTGAGATTGGAGATGAGCTTATGCAGCAAGGACAACGATTGCAGAACCGATCCAGCCCCAGATTGATCAACGTGATGAAATATCTCTTGGCAACGGATCTTGCAGCACGGTCCGAAGACCACCTTACCGTTGAACATTGGCTTTTGGGGTTGATTGAGGACTGCGAGTCAGCTCTTACCAGACACCCGGTGGCCCAAAGAATTCAGAGAGCCACCGCTCCGCATACTGTGATCGAATCAAGCGGAGTAGTCAAGTATGTTGAGTTAAGGAGGCCCCAAGTCAGGAAACTCGATGCATTTGCAATTGAGAAGACTGAAGCTTCTGTGGTCATCATTTCAGAATGGCTCGACAGCGACGACTACGCCGCTAGCGAAAGTACAACGTCAACTCGCTCCGACAGCACGAAAATCCAGTGCGAATACTTCCTCCACATACAGAGAAAAGAGTCCGGCTATTGGCGGGCTTGTAGATCGTTGACCGAGCGATACCTGGATAATTTGGATGCAGCAACATCTAAAGGAATAACCTTTCTGAATAAAAGGGTTCTCCTGACCGGAGCTGGGCAAGGTTCCATAGGAGCAGAAATCCTCCAGGGTCTCCTTAGTGGTGGCGCCAGTGTCATTGTCACAACAAGTTCGTACTCCTCAAAGGTGACTGCGCATTACCAGTCAATCTTTTCTCAATTCGGGGCTCGCGGCTCTCAGCTCATGGTGCTACCTTTCAATCAGGGTAGTTTACAAGACGTCGAAGCTCTTGTCACCTACATTTACAGCATTGGAGACCGTGATTGGGATCTCGATCATATAATTCCGTTCGCCGCTATCTCAGACCACACGCGCGGGATTGATGACATCAATTCGCGGTCTGAACTTGCGCATCGTCTGATGCTTACAAACACTTTACGCCTGTTGGGTGCAGTCAAACGGCAAAAAGAAGCAAGGGGAATAACGACTAGACCTGCACAAGTGATCTTGCCATTGTCTCCAAATCACGGGGTCTTCGGCAACGATGGCCTCTACGCAGAGACCAAGCTAGGTCTTGAAGCATTGCTGGAGAAGTGGCATTCAGAAGACTGGGCAGACTACCTATCAGTATGTGGAGCCGTAATTGGTTGGACCCGCGGTACTGCTCTAATGGCGGACAACGACCTTATTTCGGAGGGCATCGAGAGACTTGGTGCCAATACGTTCTCGCAACAGGAAATTGCATTCAATATTCTAGGCCTGATGACCTCCGACATCCTGGAGACGTCACAGACCGAGCCACTACTTGCTGATTTGAGTGGTGGTTTGAATATGATGCCCGATTTGAAGAAACAAATTACCCAGATCAGACAGGACATCTCAGAAACCAGTGCATATCTACGCATGAGGGCGAAGGAGGATGAAGCTGAAAGGATGAATCCTGCAGACCTTCAACAGTCTAAAATCCGTGGCCCACTTGTACGCCGCGCCAATATCAAATTTCCTTTCCCAAAATTGCCAGACTTCAGTACTGAGGTTGCACCACTTGCTTCCTTCAAAGGCATGGTTGACTTGGATCGGGTGGTAGTCATCACAGGGTTCGCCGAAGTGGGGCCGTATGGCAATGCGCGCACGAGATGGGAAATGGAAGCACATGGCAAATTTTCAATTGAAGGCTGTATCGAAATGGCTTGGGTCATGGGTCTGATCCAACACCGTAGTATAGAAAGTAGGTCATATGTCGGATGGGTCGACACACAAAGTGGAAAGCCAATTGCCGATATGGACGTCAAAGAAAAATATGAACAACATATCCTGGATCACACGGGCATCCGTGTCATAGAGCCCCGCCAGCTCGATGGCACCAATCCTGCAATAAAGCAATTCCTTCACGAGGTTGAGATCCAAGAGGATTTAGTTCCCTTTGAGGCTCCAAAAGAAACTGTTCAAGATATTCAGAGAGAACACGGAGACAAAGTAAAAGTGTCTGAAATTGAAGGCTCAGGCCAATTTCGCATTGTACTTAAGAAGGGTGCTCGCCTTCTGATCCCTAAAGCGCTGAAATTTGACCATACCGTTGGTGGGCAAGTCCCTGCGGGCTGGTGTGCTCAGACATATGGTATATCCGAGGAAATCGTCAATCAAGTCGATCCCGCAACACTTTATGCGTTGGTTTGTAGCGTCGAAGCGCTTCTCTCTGCAGGCATCACTGATCCGTACGAGTTCTATAAGTATATCCACGTTTCAGAACTCGGGACTTGTGTAGGATCCGGTTTTGGAGGAGCGACTTCGCTCCAAGGCATTTTTAAAGAGCGCTTCCTCGACCAGCCAGTCCAAAAGGATGTTCTCGCAGAGTCCTTCATTAATACTGGTAGTGCCTGGATTAACATGTTGCTTCTATCCTCCGCCGGGCCCAACATTACTCCAGTTGGCGCATGCGCTACGGCAATTGAGTCAATGGATGTGGGATATGAATCAATCGTTAGCGGTAGAGCAAAAGCTGTCTTGGTGGGCGGATATGATTATCTTGCTAAAGATGTGTCGTACGAGTTCGCGAATATGAAGGCCACGAACAATGCCGAGAACGACATGGCTTGCGGAAGAAGCCCTAAAGAAATGTCACGCCCTGCAACCTCTACAAGGAACGGCTTCGTGGAATCGGAAGGAGCTGGGATCCAAGTCCTCACAACAGCAACCCTAGCACTGGAGATGGGCCTACCAATTCATGGCGTGGTTGCTTTAACAAGAACTGCCAGCGACAAAGCTGGAAGATCGCTTCCTGCACCTGGTCGTGGCATCCTCACCACAAGTGGTGAAGTACACTCCAAATTCGACGCACCACTCATGAATATTGCATATCGGCGTCGCTGCATCGACATCCGCATGAAACAAATTAAAGAAGCAGAGAGCTCCGAGCTCTCCTTTCTTGAAGACGAAATCTCGTCCTACAAGGCCGCCGACACGACCTTCGACATCACCGAATACCGGAACCATCGCACGTCCGCCATCCTTGCCGAAAGCAACCGTCAAGAGCGTGAGACTCGCAACAGCTACGGAAATGAATTTTGGAAGCGAGATCCCCGCATCGCCCCTATCCGTGGCGCGTTGGGGACCTGGGGCCTCACTATTGACGACCTAGACGTGGCGTCCTTTCATGGCACCTCGACCGTTAAGAACGAACTTAATGAATCAGAAGTTATCCAAGCTCAGCTCTCGCAACTGGGTCGTACGCCGGGAAACCCAATCCTCGGCGTCTTCCAGAAATACCTCACCGGCCATCCCAAGGGCGCCGCAGGTGCGTGGATGCTGAACGGCTGTCTGCAAATCATGGACTCTGGTCTAGTACCCGGCAATCGCAATGCAGATAACATTGACGCAGAGCTTGAAAAATGCGAACACATCGTTTTCCCCAATCAGAATATCCAGACTGCAGGAGGGGTGAAGGCTTTTTCCGTGACGTCGTTTGGCTTCGGACAGAAGGGTGCACAGGCCGTTGGTGTGCATCCCAAGTATCTGTATGCAACGCTGGATGAGGGAAAGTATCAGAGCTACTGTCAGAAGGTGAAGAAGAGGCAACAGAAGGCTTATCAGTACTTCCATAATGCGCTGTTGACGAATACAATGTTTAGGGCGAAGGAGGCGCCACCGTATAGGAAAGAGGACGAGATGGAGTTTTTGTCCAATCCGAGTGCTAGGCTACCGATGGACAGGAAGCTAGATTAGGAGTGCGTCTATGATATTATTGATTCGTACCGGTTGATTTCGCATGTTTTTGTATATCTATTAGAATCTACTTATTCAATATAATTAAATATTGATTTTTGGACGTCCCCTAAAAGACCCTATAGTCTATGTGTAATGTTGGCTCTAAATTTAAGGAAGCCTCCATTAGGTCCTAGAAGCCCGGCACCTTCATCATTAGGACATGGTGGACATTCCCTAAGTCACCATCTCCGCAGTATTAGCGACTATAGACGAACAGGGGAGTCAGATTGAACAGTGGCTGATAATCACGTCGAAAGGGTGCGCAATTTTTTAGGCCACCTCCGTCCATTCGATTTGCGCTGTCTAGCACGCCCTAGACTTACGGCGCTGGGGCCTGAGGCAAAGTCTTTGGAGCCCAAGTCCGATGCAATTGATATATGCTAATTAATCATAACCATCTAATAATGCACGCTAATTCGCAAAGTTGCGTTCAAGCAATAGAAAGAGAAAACCAGGCATTCCAATCACTAAGCATCCATTGCATACCTGTTCGCCCAGTTGTCTAATACATCCTTCAACCGCTCACTCTTCGTAACCTGATAAACATGCTCAAAATTCGCCTTTGAAATTCCAAAAGGCCTCGCCGTCACATTGGGAACATACTTCCCAATCAATTTGTTAGGATCAATAGCCTCTTGCTTGATATTCTGCAATAGCACCTCCCGAAACGCGGGCAGATTCGGCAGCAGGAAACTGGAATGGAAAGGGACGTCGATGCCCATAATGGGGATTGTGGCAGTGCCACGTTTGAGTGTGATGGGCTCGTCGCGGATGGCAGTTCGGGCGATGTAAGTACGGATGAGGACTTGTAGGGAGGAGGGATCCAAGGGCTGGACGGTAAGGGCGTTGGCGGCGTGGGCCAGAATGTCAAGGGTTAGGAGCGTGCCGGCGCAGACGTATTGTTGGAGCTCGACGTTGTGGTTTACGATCTCAAGAAGTGACTTTGTTTCGCCAGCAATCAGGTCGACTAGTCTTGCTAGGTCAACGACACTGAAAGCTGTGATATGTCAGCGTTAGGAGGGAGAGACGTATGGCAGCAGTGCTTACTTTTCGAGATTCGACTCGGATTTATAGCTACCATAGCGTAATCTGACCGCCCGTTCTCGTCCCGGTCAACAGCAACTTGCATTGAAAGCCCACGGTAGAACACGATGGAAAGCAGTTGCTCAAGTGGCAAGATATTTGCCATGGCCGCGAGAGCAGAATATTCGCCTAAAGAATGCCCGGCGAACTTGCTTCCTTCAGGTACGAGTCCTTGATCGCGCATGTCGTCAAACGAAGCTTTTTCCATGACTGTCAATGCAGGCTGGGTGAACTCGGTAGAATTCAACAACCCATTCGGTGCGCGGAAAGTGTGCGATGGACTATGCTCATCGATATCAAAGAATCTCCTAGTCTCGCTGGATCCGTCCGCTAGTCGAGCCTGATATGACAGGCCAAGATAGTTTTGACGAATGATAGCCCCTTGACGACCTCCAAAGTGAATAGTAAGCTTCTTCGGATTTGTGTTCACAATATCACTGATTCGAAAGCCTAACTTGATGTTAGAGCAAGATCTATTGATGACGAAATGGAAAGATCAGCTTACCAAAATTTCTATCAAAGTGTTTGTCCGCTTGATCCCATACCTCTCTAGCGACCTTGCTTGTTGCGTACAGATCCATCCCCATCTTCACTTCCTGACTCCCTTGTCCTGTAAAGAAGTATGCGGTACGAGCTTCTTCGATTTCACACTCAGCCGTCAACACCGTCTCTCCGGTCCTTTTGTTCCGAGCTTTCGCAGTGATTACTTTGCGCCCCTCAATCATTGCCACGTGATACATTTCGACAAAGATTTCATCGCCTGGGAGGACCATACCACAGAAACAAGCATCAAATTTCGTCATAGCTCCTGCCTTGCCTTCGGCGCCCCAAATCTCGCACAGACCACGTACAATCGCATTGGTATGCATACCATGGGTTATTAGACCAGGTAAATCCGCATAGCTGGCGAAAACCGTCGACACGTGAATGGGATTGAAGTCCTTTGACTCGCGAGCATATATCCTATTTGACGCCGGTGCGATATAGACCATGTCGTCGGGATCGCCAAGAGGAACCGGCTTTTCAAGGAGCACCTGGTGCTTACAAGTTGTTCCATGGCGTTGAAGGTACTCAATTACTGGATTCGTAGATACTGCTTCTTTTGAGGACTTTTGGAATCGGTAATCAATAGTGGCAACTTGAACATGTTCTCGTGAAGATGGTATCTCAACGAAAACTTTGCCAACCGTCCTTATGCTAGCATACGTTGACTTCGTCTCGAACGATACAAAGTCCTTTAATCTGAAGACCAGCTTCATTCCAACGAGCACCGTGAAGTGAGAATCAGTACTCTTCTGCCGAAACCATTTCTTGGATGTTATCAGGTCGACTTGGCCGGCTGAATCGAGAGATAACTCAATGGGAGGTATGGTTCTCGTCTGGAATGTTTCCGAAAAATTCGAATAACTTCCTCTATATAGGAATTGGGAGGTGACTTCCTGTACTGGAACTCCGGCTTGAGTGATTGTACAAACAATCTCGGCAAGCTTGCCAGAATCCTGAATCAAGACAGCAGTAACAACAGCACTACTCCCAACTTCTTCGCCAGCTTTAAAAGGCTTAGTGCCAGAGAGCATCTGATATTTGTTCGAAAGGTGGACCAATCTGAGCAGGTCACCGTCAACCGAGAGTAGAGCTTCAACAATGGCTTTCCATCCTATAACGATTGCAAAGTCCATCGGTGCCACAGCTGTTTTATCTAACCTTTCGATATAATCTTCGCTAGTGTTACCTATAGCTTGTATGAAGTGTTTAATCATGTCCTTACTGATGGTCATTTTTTCAATTTCTGCTTGGGGGGTTAGTATCTTTTCCGAGGCTTTGGGACCTGGGCTGTTCGCAAGCCAGATCCGGCGATAAAACGATTTGACTCGGTCATTTCGGCTGTCCATAACTTCATGTACAAGAGCATGAGTAGTTTCAGGGTGGTATCTGAAGATGAATTCCAATGACACAGGCTGCCCTTCGGCCGTCTCAGAACTAAACAACCTAACGATTATCTCGTTCTCACCATTCATGCTCACATTGACCAAGGAGTGTTGAGATTCTGTCATTTTCATGATGATAGTGACGTCCTTTGGATTCTTCGAGAGGGAAACACTAACAGAGATGCCGGGGATGGGGGTAAAGATGCGTCGCACGGGATTAGCCACTAAGTTCGAGTGCTGGACTATGTTACAGCTCCGGAAGAGGGCATGTCTCCATGTCCCTGGTTCACCAGCAAGTAGACAGAGCCATGACTCCATGCTGGGAAGCCTCGCTTCGGCAGAGGCGGAAAGGACATATGTTGTCTCGTCCCTCGTTTGATAGACTTCGTAATCAGCAGCACTTGGGACCTCTTGATCTTCACAATAGAAGTGGTCAAAGGAAAGAATTGAACTGGCTTGACTGCAACTCGCGTTTTGGTCGAACAGCGTTTTGTAGATACGATCAAGTATATCTTTGACCGGTTCGTCGACACTTTCTAAGCCCGAATGTCTAGCAGCAACTGGACCGTGAAGGATGCAAGTCCGTTGAACGTCTTGGTCAACGACGGCGTCTAGATCTTCGGATTGCCACAAAGAATCCTTCTTAAACCAAGTCTCGAATTGTTCATCCAAAATTGGAACGAAAGTTACTGGTTTCTGACCTCGCCGGCGGCATAGCGAAAGAAAATATTGCTCATCTTCAGCAGAAATGAGTTGCGTCTCAGCATCGGGGACATTATGCAAGATGGTCTCCATCATCGAGAAAGGGTTCGAAAAGTCATCGTAGCTGCGGAAAATAGATTCCTGGGTTTGAGCTGTAGCAAGGCCAAGCCTTTCTTCTAAGCGCTGGACGAAGTCTGCGACGAGCATAAGGTATGATTCATGGATCCACCGAGACTGATGCTTAAGATAAAGAAGTTCGATCATGCGTTGAACCACTTCAGCATATGTCATGTCTTTGACGTCTACCGGTTCACCGGCGGAATTGCGACCAAACCAAACCTTCTGGAAATCTTTGTTGAGCCTTTGAATGTAATAGTCCCGTCGACGCCTCAATTCAACCACTTGCTTGGTTTTTGGGAGGGAAAATATCGTTTTGTCGAGTTCGGCCCACAGTAAAACGCCACGAGTAGCGATTTTATGAATTGGCTGCCCTAGCTCCGAGTTGACGGTGATGATACCTCCAGCAGCGCCTTTATAGGTTTCCTGCCACCTTTCATCCTTTAGACCTTCAACATTGGCGATTGCTATCTTGGCAGCCTTGGACGTATGAGCTTCTTTAGCCACCATCATACGACTCCCATACAAGCAGCCATCAAAAGGCATGTCAGGCAGCCCGAAAGTCTGGGACCATATACCGCTGATATATGAATAGGCTTCTGATTCGCCAAAGCCGCTGCCAGCGATGAGAATGATATTTTGACACCTTCGAATCTTGCCATACATTTGCAAGATTGGCTCATGGAAATCTTCAAAAGAATGGTGACCGCCGCCTCGCCCTCCTGTCCATTGTAAAACAACGGGAAAGCTAGGGTTGGCCTTTGCAATATTGATAACGTCCTGAATAGCGTCCACCGTTCCGGGCTTAAATCCAATGTGCCTCAGACCAAGGGTTCGGATGTATTCAGTGGCGACGTTGAGAGAAGGAACCCCAGCTCCCAAGGTGATTCCCTCAATTTGTAGTCCTTGTGTCTGAAGTTGATGGATGAGTGGGATTTGCCATTGCATAGCTCGTGGATTAGAGTATATCAGGTTGACAGTTATACCTCTACCGATTGGAATTGATTTTGCGAGCTGCTTGAGAGCCTTTGTGAGACTTTCAGTATCGTTGTAGTAGCCTGCTGCCAACTCGGCATGGTATCCAGCATTCATGATAGCTGCGACAAAATCATAATGTCCTGTGGTCGGAGTCATGCCAGCAACCATGACAGGCGGGAGGCGAAGTAATCTACTCATCTTAGTAGCAAGCATTTTGCGCCCAGAAGAGTCCTTGAGCAAACCAGGAGCGTGATCCTTCGACCAATCTGCTCCATATTTAAGAGCGCGAGATGACTCGAACAGCTGTGCTTTGTAGCCAACTTGGGAATTATTGCCGGTCAGCGTACCGGCTAGAACCACATGGACACCAGTGCCCTCCTTGCTTCGTTGCAGTAGGGTACCCACCCCTGAAGTCCCTCCGGGCCCAAAGTCAAGTATGTGGGTAGCATTGGGAAAGGTGGTTGCTCGTGGCCAGTCCACCATCTTTGTCATTACGGATCTCCCGAGCTCTGGCAAAAGGTCGCCGAGTTGCGCTTCCTGGAGGTCCTGGCCCGTGTTGGTATGATAGACCGGTATCCTCAGATTGTTCGGTTTGAGCGAAATTCCATGCATTCTAAGATCGTGTTCGACGAGAGGCTCTGCGGTTTCGAGGTAAGAGCTGTGGAAGGGAACCGTAATAGGTAGAAAACGCGAAGAGAATTGAAGCTTCCTTTCTCGAAAGGGAATTCGACTCTGATCAGCTCCTTCAGGAGGTTTAAGCTGTCGGATCTGGTTATTGAAGCTGACTAAAGAGAGTGGAGGACCTCCAACAACGATATTTCGGACACCATTGATCAGAACAACCATTATCTTGTCATCATTCGCAAGATATTTGTTTACTTGATATATCTGATCTTCTACTTGAGTTAATAAAAGATTCATCACATTCAACATTGGGGATGGAGGGCCTTCGCCAGCTCTGATGGACTCTTGGACAATCTTCTGGGGAAGTACGGTCTCTGGATAGGTTTGTTGACTGCGGAAGCCAATATAGAAGAGGGTGATCAGAGCCGACTCGACAGCTCGATCAAAACCCTCCCAGGTAGTAGCCGTAGCTATTGCTGCTGCAACTACGGTACCTTGACTATGTCCCGTAAGACCTTTGAACCGGGTCAAAAGCTCGCCCGGAGATTTCCGTAGAATTTTGCATGTCACACAGTAGTTGACAAGCTGTACAAGCCCGATCAATGGAAAGCTGACAGGCGCTGAAAGCAAATAATTTGTAGGTGGCGTGGACTCAGGATCGCGTAGCCAGCGCATCAAATCCAATCCTCTGGGGTACTGGTGTGCCCTTGCCGTATCCGCTTTCGCCAAAGATTCTAAGATGTCTGACGATCTTTGCAGCATCTCTTCCAGAAAAGAGGGATATGTAGCGTATGCATCTCGGAGCTCTTTGAAATAGTGCTCTGTATTTCCCTGGCCTCCAAAAACCATATATAAACACTTCGGGGTTTCATCGGAAGTGCTGAACAATGCAGGCTCGCGATACTTGGGGGGCCTTTGTGTAAGAGGAATAGCATCATAGTAGGATCGGATAACTGATTGTTTGACTGTTTCTGAACATGTTAATTCTGCAGCAAATGTATGGATGTCCTCTCCCTTTAGATATGTTGTTTCCAAAACATCCAGAAGCAGCCGACTGAGCTCTACACGCCCATCAAGTGGCGCTGGAGCTCCTGCGTCAACTCCATCGACCACGAAACCCAGGAAACGAGCAAAGAGTTCCGGATTCGACGACGGCTCTGGAATCTTCGCAGACACTTGGCTGGAGATAAAGCTGAGATAGCCATCTCGTGCGCGTTTAGCTGATGATCGAAGAAGACTTGGTACATTGAATTCAGTCTCAAGGGAATGATACAACAGGGTGAACGGAGACGAGGCAGACAATGGCGACTGTTCGGACCCGGCTGTAGATCTGTAGTGCATACTGGGAGTGGTGAAAGGCCTCACGCAGTTTCAACGTGAAGGAAGGAGTCAAGGAGGTTTCCAAGCTGCAGTAATGTGGGAGCGCCTGGTAAGGGGCAGATTGCAGACCCTATGCCGTAACAGTACATGCGGTCCATCAGCAAATGTCCTTTGATGTGGGAGTGAGCAGCTGAACCCAAATAGACTTATCCTGCTACACCGCCTCTTCTGTCTCGCCATCTCACCACCGCAGGGGGCGCTGCTTCGCGCAGCGGAGATTGCAGATGAAAGGAGCTTACTGCGAGCGTGTGATGGTGAAAGAGCTGAATGCGAAGGAAGAAGTTGAGCAATCCACAGGGCGCATGCCTGCCGAAGATCTGTTTCATACACTCAGCCCCAGTGTATTAAAACATGTACTACTTTCGATTTCGTTTTTGATAACCAAAAGCAACACTAAGTTGATGCGTCCGGGCCGGAGTTGCCCTAAGAACCCGGCAACAGCCGTCCCGAGGATCGTTATTAAAACGACACCGAAAGTGGGTAGCTACCTACGTACCACCCGTCCTCCCCCTGGCAGAACGAAACATACCCTTGCTCTGACAACCATGCTTACCGACTCTCGAGTGCAACCTCAGCGACCCGAACACTGCCTGAGCAGGGACCCACTACTACAAAAGCCTCGCAGACTCTTCAGCCAAGCCATGGAGTCAGTCGCTGATGCCAGCATTCCATCTCTCTTTCTGATATCAATATGTTTCCCCCACCACCTCAAGACACAATCAGTGCGTCATCCTCTGTTCGAGTACTCGAGCGTGGAACTTCAAGCTAACATTCGAAGATTGGAACAAACTAGGGATTGCAGTCAACGACAGCGGTAAGCCTTTGACTTCTGCCAGCTCTCTCACATTAACAAAACACTCATCTTCGTCTAGTCAACGGCCATGTCGAATCTCACTATACCGTGGAGACTGGAGAATGGAGTGAACCAATTTTCGTTGCCGATCCATATCTACGAATTCATGGCCTTTGTCCCGCTTTGAACTATGGCCAACAAGCCTACGAGGGTCTAAAAGGTACAATTCAGCCCCAATTCCCCCCCGATGTCAGCGCTTTCTCATTGTCGACATCCAGCCTTCCGTGGACCGGACGAACAGATCAACATATTCCGCCCTGATGCCCATGCCGCCCGCCTCTCCCACTCCGCCTCCTACGTCTCCATCCCCTCGATCTCAACGTCCCATTTTCTCACTGGCGTGAAGCTCGCTGTAGCCCGCAATGCCGCCTTCGTCCCCCCCCACAATTCCGAAGCCCTCCTTTACATTCGCCCTCTCGTCTTCGGCAGCAGTGGACACCTCGCGCTAACCGCACCTACTGAATTCACACTCGCTATCTACGCGCAGCCCGGCACGACTTATCACGGGGTACAGCCGCTTGACGCTCTCGTGCTGGAGGAATTCGATAGAGCGGCGCCGCATGGGACAGGAAGTGCAAAAGTTGGGGGCAACTATGCGCCGGTCATAAAGTGGAGTGATGCCGCGAGAAGGGAGGGGTTTGGAATCACCCTACATTTAGATGCTGCTACGCACACGCGGATAGAGGAATTCTCGACCTCAGGGTTTATGGGAGTCAAGAAAAGCAAGAAGGACGGAGAGGAGGGAGGGGCAATAACGCTCGTGGTGCCGGATAGTCAGAACATTGTGCAGAGCGTTACGTCGGATAGCTGTCTTAAGGTCGCCGAATTGTTAGGCTGGAACGTCGAGAAGCGAGATGTAAGTTTGCTGTCTTTCATGTCCTCCCCGTTACCAATTTTGTGGCTCTGCAGATCCAATGGTCCGAGTGCGAGACCTTCTCCGAAGTCATAGCAGTCGGCACAGCTGCGTCACTTCTTCCGATTAGATCTATCACTCGAAAGTCCACCAATGACAAATACGTTTATGGCAGCGAGATCGGGGCATACACACTAGCGCTGGGCAAGCACCTTAAAGAAACCATGAAAGGGAATGTGTCGGACCCGTGGAACTGGCTGGTGCGGGTCGAAGAGAAAGACTTGCTGCTTGGAGAACCTGGAGTGTATGGTGGAGTGAATGTTGAAGATGAGGCTTTTGCTAATGGTCATGTGGAAAAGCCGGTGGTTATCGCTTGATGACACGGCATTTGTGATTCAGCGATACTTCGCCCTTTATGTTCTAATGCTCCTGTTACAGGCCCTTTTGGGTATTGATGCAATCATGAAAATGCAAAAACGCTATACAAAATGCAACGCTATGCAAAGTGCACAATCTTCATCCTAAACTGAGCAGTTTAGCCCGTGGTTTTACGGACCCTAGCATCTCTTCCCACCAACCCTGCCGTCGTTGCACAATGTTTTGCTCGTTGTCTATCCAGACCCACAAAGCTGAGATTTGCTGCAGTACGGTACCGAGATTCTGGGCTCTTCGTTAGCTGGCTTATGAGAACCAAAGCACATGAGGATATCTGACCGATTTTTCCCGAGTTCTAATATCCCAGACGCGGTCGTAGAGCGTGTCGCGCATGTTTGTATTACAGGTCACCGCTGCGATGAAAAACGGCCATATGGGATACAAAGCGGTGTATAAAGGTCCGGCAACCGGTAACCATATGATTGCATGGGAAAGTTTTGCATTAAGCTCTATTACCGTAGGGTGTGATATTGTAAGGCTGCATCAATGATTAGCAGGGGGGTATATACGGTAGTCTTCGAGGGGCGGAAGGCGGTTTCAACGTACCCGAAGAACCGGCACTTAAGATAAATATGCGCTGCAATACGATATGTCTCCGCTGTCCGATTGACTACTTCCAGCGTTTTGCCGGAAACGTCCGTCGTCCACTGATACAGGTTTGCGAGTTGGTATTCTAAACGCGCGGCGCACGACATCTTATAGTCCCTCCGCGTGAAGGGACTGTCGGCTACGAGAGCAGTCGTTGACTCTATAAGAGACAAAAGTTCCTGTGAAAGACCTAGCAATCCACAAATACGTTGCGGCTCCATATCAACGTAATCGAGAGCGGCGTTCGTCGGCTTCGTAGACCTCGGCCAGGTTTCTTGCATTCTACTGATGGATTGCGCTGTTCTTGCGAGGATTAGCTGATATTGCAGGAAATCGGCAGGTCCTGAGTCGACCAAAAAGTCGCGCTCCGGAAGCATGTCGAGCATGTTGATGTGGCAAGTCCAGCAAACTCCTACTTCCGGTATATCATTGACAATATCGTGATGGACTAGGAGCATTCCTGTGGCAAGACAGCCCTCTATAGACTCTTGATGGTTTAATTCTATGCCTAAGGCTTGCACGGCTTTTAAAGCGTAAAAGTGATCGGCTTGCTGGTAGCGTTCACTATCGGACATGAGGCAATCTTTAATGTATGATGCGCTTAGACTGAAGATTGCGAAACTCGTGCTTGGATTGTGTTCTGCTATAGTGAGAAAGTTGACGTAGGTGTTGGACTCAGTAATCAGCGTTTGTCTAGGACAGAGGCAGTTGATGTCTTTGCAAGATTAGCATTGTTCAAAGTTAGACGAATGAGAGTGAGTAAATACAGAAATCTATCAAGACATGTTCCAGATCATTTTTTGGCAGAGTCTGTTTTCCAAAATTACTCAAGTTCGGGCTTATTGGGGCATTCAAGCACCAGATTGTGCTTTCGACCTTCTCGTTCCTTACCTCGGTCACTTTTGGTGAACTGAGATTTTGGAGAGTATTGTCGACTGTTGAGCTTTTTCGTGGAAATGATTGGGAGCGCGGTGACCTAATCGACCCCTGTGTTGTGCTTGACGAGGACGAGCCTGACACATTAGCAACGCTCGACCTTTGCAAGGTTTACACTCACTGTCCAGCTCTTGAATAAATAGATCGAAAGCGTTAAATTTACTTTCTTGGACGCATTTGACGCGCTGCATGACCAAAGTGGTGGATTTTGGATCCTGTACTAAAGCAAGATATGACTGTTGTTGACCTAGAGATTGCTTTAAGATCTCAAAATCTTTGCTGTTAAGATCAGCGAGTCGCCAATAAAGCTGGCCCAATGCTTCAAGCAAGACAACACCGGGTCCGTCCGTTGTCATCCAATCGCGGATCATCTGTAGATTGCGTCGAGTATTCTTTTGCTTGCTATCAGTGGGTAGATCGACGACCTTCGCGAGCATCCGGTCGATGTAGACGCATTCAAGGTGGTCATAGTCTGAAAGCGAGGAGAGGTGCTGTTGGGCATCACTGACGGCATTCATTACCTTGCCAAGTCTTGTGTCCATCTTGTTTAACTGTAGGCTTTTTGACTCTTTATTATAATCAAGGTATAATTACTGCTATCACTCTTCAACAGAACAGGTGAGCCAAGGTCAAACATTGAAAGACCAGAAGAAAATTGTTACGGATGATGAAGAATAAAAATATCATCGAACTACCGCGACTCTGGTCTTCATCAGTAGGAAATTGATGTCAGATTACACACCGCGACCTAAACCGTCGTGTTATCTAGAAGAGCCCATGACCCTTAATGTTATCTAGTAGGATGCAGTCGATTAGAATCCTTTAACCACCAGAACTCAGCATACCATCTGTGTAGTATCTCAGCATACCACAGCACACCATCTTTGTCGTTTCAGATAATGGAACGCGTCTCACCGCCAAGATTCGCACTTGTGTATTTAATACTGCACCAATAGTATTGTCCACAGACAATGCAGTCAGGAGGTCGTAAGTTCGTCCTATTCCGCCTTGAGACTGCTAAAGTGCAGTAGATCCTATATTGCGCGAATCCTATCAAGGCCGACAGAATCGGAGACGTTAGCGTATGCAAGGCGCAAAAATTGAAACAACGCCCCCACATTGTATTATTCCCTATCAAATCTGCATACGCTAATACATCCTCCCGCGCTATCACCACCACTTTAGGCATTATTCGCGTGCGGCACCTTTCAGCAATAACGCCATGCAGCATCTCCTTTGCAGTGCTTGGAGCATTCGGCGGTGAAGTGGGGTCAGAATAAGCGAAATCTTTTGTGGAGGCACGCGGGCACTGCCAGGGTGACTATTATAATTGAGAGTCCATCCTTCGTTCTTCAGCTTTTCTTCATTATTCTTCTAGGAATGTTGGCGCTTAGCACATTGGCCAAGCTTTCTGCTTGCCGTATGCAGTCATCAAGTTGACATTTCAGCTGAATTCGGGCTGCGTCTTGATCCTCCCGATTTTTTTATTGGCACCGTGCTATTTCGATCCTGTACTGTCACGAATATCATCTGCAGGCTTTGAGGCCGTTATAATACAGTAAGTCTTACTTAGACTGTGCCACCTCCTTGCATCACAGTGTTACGTTATCTTGTTTTGGAGTTTTCAGCTGTTCGCAAATAGTCCTCAGAAGGCTGCGCAACGACCTTCTTCTTCACATATTTCCGAGATTCTCCCCTAAGGATCAATTCCGGCGGCAAGGAAGCTTGTATGAGAACCTGACTACTGAAAAGCTCCCAAAATATTGGCACGGACCAAATGATACGCTAAAATCCATCCTTCGCCCTATAATCTCTACGTTGCCCATATCGCTCTCTGTTGCCTTATCGATGCCAAGCCTACTTTTCTATCTGCGTGAGCCAAAGGCAAAGAATAGCTAAACATTTTGCTTCCTCCATCAAGACCACGTTCCATCATGACGGCCTCTGGGTTTCTTATTGAAGATGTTCTGTACTTCCTTTTCAAATACATACATAGCTCGCCTTTCTACTCATTGCTTGCTATGATTGCTTCTATCTGTGTATTTACCCGCCTGTTAACCGGCCTACGAAGTTCTATATCTCGGACTCAGGTTGACAGGCCAAGAAAAAGGCCTAGCTCAATCCCATATTGGGTCCCATTTGTCGGATCGGCTGTGTCTTTCGCTACAGACATCCAAGGTACTATCGCTAAAGGCCGGTAGGTGTCAAATCTTCCTCTCACGGACGTCAAATAGGCACTAACCTATGCAGAGACTCGACGGGTGATGGCATCGTAGCTTACAGGCTAGGCCCGTCAAAATACTACGTGATTAACATGCCATCGCTCGTAAAACAAGTTTTTGCCAAGAAACTTACAGTATTGAACAAAGAGGACATCCTCATCTGGTTCATGAAGGTCACATTCGGTGATTGTAATGCTGCTCAACATGAACCTCACGCTTTCCATCAAGGTCATAAAGTCCTCGACTTGATGTTGCGGGATAAATGGATTAGCGACGCTACTACAAGGACCGCACATGCTATCGAAAATCGCGCTTCATCTCTTCTTTCGCTCTCTTCCAAGACAGAGGACCAACATACTTGGGAGAGACTAGGGATGGTCGAAGTTGTGGACAAGTGTACTGCCGACGCAAACTTCTACGCATTGATCGTCAATTTTGTCGGAGACATTATAACTCCTCTACTTTTCGGCAGCGCCTTTATGGCCAACTATCCTCAATGTCTCGAAGACCTATGGGTCTTCGATTCTGGAGTTCACCACCTCATGACCAGCTTACTAGCCATTACCCCTACGGCTCGTCGCGCTACAGCAGCCCGAACGCGTATGCTAAAGGCAATTTCAGAATGGCACAGCGCGCTCGCAGCCACTCAACGCGGGGAAGACCCTGGCCCGAAATGGGCAGATATGACTGACGTCTCCGAAATAATGCAGATTCGAGTTAAAGAATGGGAAGCCGCCAAAGCCTCAATGAAGCTGCACACCACTAACGACATGTCAGTTCTCTGGGGTGCAAATGTCAATTCCAACAAGAACATCTTCTGGATGCTTCTTCAGGTTTACTCTCGCCCAGATCTCTTATCGGCGATCCGAGCAGAGATCTCCCCTTATGTTCATGCCTCACTCACAGAGTCCTCCCAGCACACAAAGCTCCGCTTCGAAATCGATGAGCTCATAAAATCCTGCCCCTTGATAAAAGCAACCTTCTACGAGACAATGCGCACTAATATGTCCGGCATCGGCATCCGCTCCGTCGCCCAAGACCTAACTCTGACTGAATCTCCTTCCGACGCCCTTCTCTTCGGCAAGAAGCGTCCCCAATCCTACCATATACCCGCTGGCAGCGTGCTTGCGATTTCGAACGGCACGATGCAGCAAGACCCGCGCCTGTACCCAGATCCTCAAATATTCGATCCGAACAGATTCCTCTCCCCTTGCAAGGATGATCCTTGGAAGAAAAACGCAGTCATGAAGAACCTCAACACCTTTGGGGGTGGTACATACAAATGTAAGGGACGGACTTTCGCCGAGAAAGAAATACTGCTTTTCGTCGCTGGTATCCTCGTGCTGTGGGATATCGAAATGCCGGATGGGGGAGCCATAAAGGTACCTGAGATGGGCTTGGCGGGGGCAAGTAGGAGCCCGAATGAAGACGTAAGGGTCAGGTTGAGGAGGAGGGAGATAGGAAGGCTATTTTAAGTTAGTAGGTTATTGCAAGAGGTAGAATGTATCTGGTGTACATGATTTGGCGCCCCATAGATCGACCTGGCTACGGACAGTCCTCTATTTTTCTTTCTGGTAGTTCCCTGTTTTGATTTCCCTATTCGCATAATCTCAGCTTAAATTATAGGGGGGCCTGGGTTAGAGTTATTAGGGGGAGCCGTAGGACTTGATTAAAATACGTCGGCAAATCTTTTTTTTTGGCCCCGGGGGCCCTACGCTAGCCCCAGGAGCACCAGGCCAAATAGCCAGACCGCCGGCCCTGGGGAGCCCCAGGCCCTAGGGGCAAGCCTCTAGTGGCGGCTCCTAACAGCACCCATCTAATAGTCACTAAAATAGTGCCTACGGCCCGACCCGGGCAGATCCTACAAGGCACCGGGCGCAATCTATAGGGTACCCTATCTGCTATTCACCACCCTATCTAACCCCCATCTACCACCACCTAGCATGTCAAATTTGGTGGCGCTGGGGGTACCCTGGGGGCACCCCTACCGAGCCTGCCTGTCGATCCCGAATATCAAAATTTTGACCCTATGTGCGGGAGCTATGGTACCTACCACGATTGCAATGTTTAAATAGGATTTGCAAGTTTCTACCTAAGATATAAATCTAACATATAAGATGAACACAAAGAAGAAAAGAAGGTATTAAATACCTTTAGTAAGCGCTAGGTAGCTAAAGTAAATACTAAGTAATTAAAATAAAAAGGACTTAAAAGATTTAAAAGGAAAATCTTTTAAAAACTATAATAGTATCTTTCTCTTTATTATTTATATTTTTAAATAAATACCTAACTTTACTATTTCTACTTCTCTAACTTAAATAAGTTATTATTATTATTACTAAAATTAGTTTTAAAGTTATTTAATTATTAGAAATCTTTAAGATTTTCTTTAAAAATAGCTTATATTTAATAGCTTAAATAGTTAAGGTACTTAGTAAAATAGGTATCTAAAGTAGTAATAAATTTTAAGATATCTTTAAAAATTTTTTATATTATTCTATTAAAACTCTTTTATAAGATATAAAATTCTAGATTTAAGTACTTAATTTAGGAGTTAAGAATAACTATTATAAGCTAAGTCTTATACTCTTAGGTATTAGTAGTAAAATATAGTATAAAAGATAGCTACTTAAAAAAAAATTATTAATAGTAAGTTATAGAAGATTAATATAAAAAATATTATAGTAAAACTAATTATTAAAGAGCTCTAAATAATAAATATAAAAGCTAATAATCTTTATAATAAGAAAAAGGCCTTTAAATTTATTTAAGAGCTTCTTTATTAATTATTATATCTAAAGATTCTAAGTATTAAGCTAAACTAGATCTTTAATAATATATTTAAATATAGACTAGTAATACTTATTAATAAATTCTTTTTAATTAATTTAAGTAAGCTTTATTTATTTTTATAAAACTTTATTAATTTAACTTATTTTCTTAGTGAAGAGGTTAGCTTAGAGTTAATCTTAAATCTCTTTTTTATTTATTAAGTTAGCTTAATAAAATTTTAGTTTAAAACTTATTTAAAGATATTATTTTAAGTTAGTAAAAAAAAGAGTATATTAAGTTATTTTTAAAAAATAATTATTAACTATAAATTTAATTAAAGATAGCTATTTAGCTTAGTTATCTTAAAAGAAGTTAGTAAAAATTTAAAGATATTATTTTATAATAATATTAATATTCTCTATTTAATTATTAATTTAAGGGTAGAAAGTTATTAAGAGGTTTATTTTAGTACTTAATTATAAATAAAGCTTATACTAAAAGTAGCTTTTAAATTAAATATCTTAATTAATTATAATAAAAGATAAAAGCTTATAATCTTTTTAAATAAAGATATAATAAGTTAAAGTAGTATTATTAATAGTAATAATATTTATAAAAATATATTTAATTTATTTAAAAAGATAGTTAATAACTACTAAGATATTAAAGTACTCTTAATTATAATAGTTTAAGCTTTTAAATAAGACTATAATAAAATTTATTAAGATATATAATTAATAATAGTCTAATATCTCTAAAGGTTTTAAGATATTATAGTAATATTTTCTAAAGATCTTTATGTAAAAGTATAAGTAGTATTTATATATAAACTATTTTATATTAATAAAGAAGCTTAGCTAGTAATAATAATAAATTAAGATTTTATATATCTTTATCTATCTAAGGTAGCTAGTATTAAAGGTATTATAAGCTTTTTAAATTAAATAGAGTTATAGCTTATTATTATCTAAAATAAAAAATTAATTTTAGAAAAAAATATAACTTTTATAAGTTTTATATTTAACTAAAAAAAACCCCTTTATTTTATAATTTTTAAAGATAAATATAGTAAGAATTCTTTAGATTTATTTATTTTAGGTATAAATTATATTAATAATATTATTTATACTAAAGATTATCTTATTAAGCTTTAAGTTAGTTATAGAGGTAAAAAACTTCTTTAATAGAGCTTCTTTAATAGCTATAAGAGCTAGTATAGCTTAAGATAAGTTATTAAAAAGATTTTCTAACTTTAAGATAATTTATTATTAATATTTATAATATCTATTCTTTTCCTTTTTAAGAAAGTCTTTTAATTAATAGGTTAGGGTATTAGCCTATTTATTAAGCTTTTTAAAATAATAAATAATTTTAAAGTTATATTATAAAAGGAACTTTAACTAGTATACTTAGTAATAACTTAAAAGCTTTATAATTATAAAATACTTTAGATTCTTATAATTTAATAATATTATAATTAGCTTTTTAATACCTTCTAGCTTTAAATACTAAATTTTAAAAGCTTAAATAATAATTAAAAGCTTCTTATTATAAATTTTATAATTATATTTTATTAAGAGTATCTTTATTAAGAAATATACTATAGACTAGAGCTATCTTTTATTATTATATTAAGATATTACTCTAGTAGTAATATAGTTAGATATATTTATCTTAATAATAATCTCCTTTTTAAGATTAAAGTATAATAAGATAAAAATAAAAATAAAAACTTACTTAAAATTATTAAAAATAACTTAATATTTAGAATTCTAGTTAAAAATATAATCCTTTTTAATAAGCTAAGTTAATAGGCTAGCTATTATAAAAATTCTTTAAATAAATTATTAATAAAAGTTAATAAACCTTAGAAAATTTTAAATATTTTTAATATTTTTTAGAAAAGCTTATTCTAAGATTATTAAAAGCTTTTCTAAGTTTATTTAGATCTCTTTAATAGTAATAATTAACTTAAGATATTTACTTTTAATAATAAAAAAAGTATATTTATTAATATTTATTTAAAAATTTATTTTATAGAGCTATTTTAAGACCTTCTATATATACTTTTTATACTTAGATTTAGAGTTACTATAAATTAAGATATTATTAATATAAGTAATATAAAAATTATTAAAATATTTATAAAATATATTATTAATATACTATTGAAAGGTTAAGAAGGTATTAGCTAATTTAAATAATATAATAAAGAACTTATAAAGGCTATAGTAGATTTAGAATAATGTTTTCTATTTTTTCTTTATTATTATTTATAGCTTATTAAAAGTAGTAATAATATTAAGCTTAAAATAAATTTTAGTATAATAAATCTAAATAAGAATTTCTTAAATTAAAGGTAGTAAATAATAATTTTTAATAATAATAATATTTAAAGTTTAATAATTAATATAGAGGTATAGCTTACTACTTAGCTTATAAATAAAAAGGATAGATAAAATAATAAAGAAAGAGCTAGGCTTAATAAACCTTTTAATAAGATTTTTATTAAGGAATTTCTTAAGGACCTTAAGCTTATCTTAAGATATATTATAAAAAAGTTTATAATTAAGCTTCTTATCTAGCTAAAGCTTACTTTTATAATTATTTAAATAATAAAAGAGTAGCTTATTAACTTTACTTTAAAAAAAGATATTTAAGAAGTTATAGTATTTAAGAGGAAGAATTATTACTAAATTAATATAATTCTTTAAGATTAAAATCTTTTTAATATTTTATATAGTAATTAAAAAAAGCTTTACTCTAAGTTACTTAGTAATAAAGGTAAAGAAAATAATATTAATAAATTAAATTTTAATAAATAAATAAAATATCTTAAGTATAAAGAGTTATTATGATTATAATGTTTAAATAGGATTTGTAAGTTTCTACCTAAGGTATAAATCTAACATATAAGAAAAACATAAAGAAGAGAAGAAAAGAAGAAGAAAGGAAGGTATTAAATACCCTTAGTAGGTAGCTAAAGTAAATACTAGGTAGTTAAAGTAAAAAGAACTAAGAAGATTTAAAAGAAAAGTAATTTAAGAACTATAATACTTTTCTTCTCTTCTTTATATTTATCTTATATATTAGATTTGTACCTTAGGTAGAAACTTATAAATCCTATTTAAATATTATAATTATAATATTATAAATACTATTTATATAATTTAATATTAATATAACTTTATTATTATTAGATTTTTTAATACTTTTTTTAGATACTTACTTTAAGAATTTTAGTGTTATAAATAAATTTATTTATTTTATCTTAAATATTAATTAACCTTAAAGCTCTATTTTAAGGCTTATTAACTTATTTTTTAAATAAATTATTAATAAAGCTCTTAAGATCTTTAATAAGTTAAGAGTAGAGAGTTTTTTCTTTAATAAAAAAGATACTATTTATTTTTTTATTATCTTAAATACTTACTAATAATATATTACTACACTCTATATAGAGTATAATTAAATAATAAAGAAATAATAAAACTTAAAAACCTTAGAGGTTAATAATTAGGACCTTTAAATAAAGCTTTATATAACTTAGAATTAATAAGTAATTTTTTTAATTTTTATTAAACTCTACTATTTTACTAAATATCTTAATCTACCTAAATTTAATAAAAATCAGGATGTACTTAAAGGATTTAAGTTTAAATTTTAATAGAAACTCTTTATAAATATTAATTAATTCTTTTTTAAGCTAGTAAAAATTATTTATATTTTTTCTTAATTAATTAATAAAGCTATACTTTAAATTTTATTTTAAATTATTAAATTTAATAGCCTAGCTATTATTTTTATTATCTCTTAATTTCTAAAGGTCTTTAAGGTTAATTTTAGTAATCCTAACTAAAAGAATATAATATAGATAAAAATTACTTCCTTAAAATAAATTAATTAAATATTTTTAAAATATCTTACTAAATTTTAATATTAGATTAATAATACTAGCTATAATAAGATAAATTAATATTTTAATTTTTAAAAGGGATTAAGCTAAGAACTTTAAGGCTACTTAATTTTTATTAATATTAATAATCTTATTTTTAATATCTTAGTTAATAAATACTAGCTTTTAGAGTCTTATTACTATTAAATTAAGGTAGTTTCTATTTTTTTATACTCTTATTACTATTACTTATATTAGAAGTATATTTATAATTTATATCTCTAATATTAACTTTAATATAGTTATAGACCTCTTTATAATAAACTTCTACCCTTATTTAGGCTTTAAAGGCTTATTTATTTTTAAAGAATATTAATTTTATATTAAAAAGAGTCTCTACCTATACTATAGTAAGTTAAGCTATATTAGTAAAAAATATAAAAAAAAGAAATATATTTAGGTTAATTATAACATTTATATTAATGTTATTAATCTTACCCTTACCCTTAAAGCTTTTTTTAAATAAGGAAAAATTTAGTTTTAATATTTAGTTATATATTAAAATACTTCCCTTATATTTAAATTTTAGTTTATTTTTTTATAATTAGTAAAAAGCTATTTTTTAAAAGAATTTTTAATAACTACTTTATCTCTAAGTATACTTTTAAATATAAAAATAATAAAATTTTAATAATTCAGCTCTTAAATACTAGTATTATTATTAATTTTCTTAATATAACTTATATAAAAGCTAATTTTTTCTTCTATTTTAACCTTAAAATTCTTTAGTAGTTAAAAGGCTTTAATAATTAATTAACTACTATTAATCTTATAATTTAATATATCTAAGCTTAGATTACCCTTCTTAGGTATTTTATTATTCTAATAATCTTTTTTTTAATTTATTTATTTAATAAACCTATTATTTTAGGCCTTCCTTAGCTTAAAAAGTATTAAGTTATTATTTATCTTTATTTAGAAAAAAATTTAATTATCTTAAGATTACTATTATTATTTAAAATATCCTTCTCTAAAAAATTTAAATTTATAGTAAATCTTAAGGCTTCTAAATTTTTTAAACTACTTATTATATTTAAAATATTTTATTTATTTATTAAAATCTAACTTATTAATATTATCCTCTTTACTCTTATTATTAAGTAGTTTAAAGTAGAGCTCTTTTTAATTATTATATAAAATATTAAGAAGATTTTAGCCTTAAAGAATTATATTAACTTAATAATAATCTTTTTTTTAAATATTATAACTTCTTAAGTATTTTTTCTTAAAATAAAGTTAATAAGCTACCTTTTTATTATTTAAGTAATTATAAAATTAAGCTTTAACTAAATAAGAAGCCTAATTATAAGCCTCTTTATAATATATCTTAAAATAAGCTTAAAGTCCTTAAAAAATTCTTTAATAAAATTTTTATTAAAGAGTTTATTAAGTCTAGCTTCTTTTTTACTTATAAGCTAAGTAATAAATTATATCTCTATATTAATTATTATATCTTAAATATTATTATTATAAAGAATTATTATTTATTATTTTTAATTTAAGAAACTTTTATTTAAATTTATTATATTAAAATCTATTCTAAGCTTAATATTATTACTACCTTTAATAAGCTATAAATAGTAGTAGAAGAAGAATAGAAAATAATATTCTAAATTTATTATAGCCTTTATAAGTTTTTTATTATATTATTTAAATTAATTAATATTTTCTTAACCTTTTAATAGTATATTAATAATATACTTTATAAATACCTTAATAATTTTAATATTATTTATATTAATAATATTTTAATCTATAATAATTCTAAATCTAAGTATAAAAAGTATATATAGAAGGTCCTAAAATAGCTCTATAAGGTAGGCCTTTAAGTAGATATTAATAAATATATTTTTTCTATTATTAAAGTTAAATATCTTAGGTTAATTATTACTATTAAAGGGATCTAAATAATTTAGAAAAGCTTTTAGTAATCTTAAAGTAGGCCTTTTTAAAAAATATTAAAAATATTTAAAATTTTCTAAGGTTTATTAACTTTTATTAATAATTTATTTAAGGATTCTTTATAATAACTAGCCTATTAATTTAGCTTATTAAAAAAAATTATATTTTCAATTAGAATTCTAAATACTAGGCTATTTTTAATAGCTTTAAACAAGTTTTTATTTTTATTATTATCTTATTATACTTTAACTCTAAGAAGGAGATTATTATTAAGATAAATATTTTTAACTATATTATTATTAAAGTAATATCTTAATATAATAATAAAGGATATCTTTAATTTATAATATATTTCTTAATAAAGATACTTCTAGTAGAATATAATTATAAGATTTATAATAAAAAGCTTTTAACTATTATTTAAGCCTTTAAAATTTAGTATTTAGAGTTAAAAGATATTAAAAAGCTAGTTATAATACTATTAGACTATAAGAATTTAAAGTATTTTATAATTATAAAGTTTTTAAGTTATTATTAAATATATTAGTTAAAATTCTTTTTATAATATAATTTTAAGATTATTTTTATTTTAAAGAGTTTAATAAATAGGTTAATATCTTAACCTATTAATTAAAAAACCTTTTTAAAAAAAAGGGGGATAAATACTATAAATATTAATAGTAGATTATCTTAAAGTTAGGAAATCTTTTTAATAACTTATCTTAAGCTATGCTAGCTCTTATAGCTATTAAAGAAGCTTTATTAAAGAAGTTTTTTATCTTTATAATTAATTTAAAGCTTAATAAGATAATCCTTAATATAAATAATACTATTAATATAGCTTATATTTAAGATAAATAAGTTTAAAGAATTCTTACTATACTTATCTCTAAAAACCATAAAATAAAGGGTTTTCTTTTAATTAAATATAAAATTTATAAAGATTATATCTTCTTTTAAAATTAACTTTTTATTCTAAATAATAATAAGCTATAACTTTATTTAATTTAAAAAGCTTATAATACTCTTAGTATTAGCTACTTTAAGTAAGTAAAGATATATAAAATCTTAATTTATTATTAATATTAGCTAAGCCTTCTTATTAATATAAAATAGTTTATATATAACTACTATCTATACTCTTATATAAAAGTCTTTAGAGAATATTATTATGATATTTTAAAATTTTTAGAAATATTAGACTACTATTAATTATATATCTTAATAAATTTTATTATTATTTTATTTAAAAGTTTAAATTATTATAATTAAGAGTACTTTAATATCTTAGTAATTATTAACTATCTCTTTAAATAAATTAAGTATATTTTTATAAATATTATTATTATTAAAGATACTATTTTAGTTTATTATATTTTTATTTAAAAAGATTATAAACCTTTATTTTTTATTATTATTAATTAAGGTACCTAATTTAAAAGCTATTTTAAATATAAGCTTTATTTATAATTAAGTAGTAAAGTAGACCTCTTAATAACTTTCTACCCTTAAATTAATAATTAAATAGAGAATATTAATATTATTATAAAATAATATCTTTAAATCTTTACTAACTTTTTTTAAGATAATTAGGTTAAGTGGTTATTTTTAACTAAGTTTATAATTAATAATTATTTTTTAAAGATAATTTAATATACCTTTTTTTTTACTAACTTAAGATAATACCTTTAAATAGGTTTTAAGCTAAAGTCTTATTAAGTTAATTTAATAAATAAAAAAGAGATTTAAAATTAACTTTAAGCTAACCTCTTTACTAAGAAAATAGATTAGATTAATAAAGTTTTATAAAAATAAATAAAGCTTATTTAAGTTAATTAAGAGAAATTTACTAATAAGTATTACTAATTTATATTTAAATATATTATTAAGAATTTAGTTTAGCTTAATACTTAGAATCTTTAGATATAATAACTAATAAAAAAGCTCTTAAATAAATTTAAAGGTCCTTTTCTTATTATAAAGGTTATTAGCTTTTATATATATTATTTAGAGCTCTTTAATAATTAATTTTACTCTAATATCTTTTCTACTAGCCTTCTATAATTTATTATTAATAATTTTTTAAGTAGTTATTTTTTATATTATACTCTACTATTAATATTTAGGGGTATAAGATCTAGCTTATAATAACTATTCTTAACTTTTAAGTTAAGTATTTAAATCTAGAATTTTATATTTTATAGAAGGGTTTTAATAGAATAATATAAAAATCCTTTAAGGATATTTTAAAAGCTATTATTATTTTAAATATTTATTTTTCTAAGTACCTTAATTATTTAAACTACTAGTCTTAAATTACTTTTAAAGAAAATTTTAAGAATTTTTAGTAATTAAGTAATTTTAAAGCTAATTTTATTAATAATAATAATAGCTTATTTAAGTTAGAAGAGTAGGAATAATAAAGCTAAATATCTATTTAAAAGTATAAACAATAAGAGGGAAGTACTATTATAATTTTTAAAAGACTTTTTTTTTAAATCTTCTAAGTTTTTTTTACTTTAATTATTTAATATTTACTTTAGCTACTTAGTATTTACTAAGGGTATTTAATACTTTTTTTTCTTCTTTTTTTCTTTTCTTCTTTATATTTATCTTATATATTAGATTTATACCTTAAGTAGAAACTTATAAATCCTATTTAAATATTATAATTATGACACATCTATTACTTTATATAATTAGTTTTAACTAAAAGGGAAAGCGCTACAAGTGTTAAGTATATAGTAGATATTATAGAAGCTAAACTTTATTTAATACTACTATATTATAATAAAAGGGTCCACCTACGCTGTATAGCTTAGGACCCTAATTATAATAAAAGAATTTAAATAGAATAGATATAAGCTTAACTATATCTTTAAAGGCAATCTTACAATTATAGAAGGGGTAAAAGACTTAGTAGATTAAGTTAATAAGATTTATTGCTAGGCGCTTACAGTCTCTGGTCCATAGGCTAAACATAATATTAAAGTATACATTAATCCTAAGGAATCTGTCTTCCATATTTCCGATGTCGCTATAACACTCTAGGCTGAGGAGCCTAATAACAGCATGCTAAGAGANATAGTTATAGACCTCTTTATAATAAACTTCTACCCTTATTTAGGCTTTAAAGGCTTATTTATTTTTAAAGAATATTAATTTTATATTAAAAAGAGTCTCTACCTATACTATAGTAAGTTAAGCTATATTAGTAAAAAATATAAAAAAAAGAAATATATTTAGGTTAATTATAACATTTATATTAATGTTATTAATCTTACCCTTACCCTTAAAGCTTTTTTTAAATAAGGAAAAATTTAGTTTTAATATTTAGTTATATATTAAAATACTTCCCTTATATTTAAATTTTAGTTTATTTTTTTATAATTAGTAAAAAGCTATTTTTTAAAAGAATTTTTAATAACTACTTTATCTCTAAGTATACTTTTAAATATAAAAATAATAAAATTTTAATAATTCAGCTCTTAAATACTAGTATTATTATTAATTTTCTTAATATAACTTATATAAAAGCTAATTTTTTCTTCTATTTTAACCTTAAAATTCTTTAGTAGTTAAAAGGCTTTAATAATTAATTAACTACTATTAATCTTATAATTTAATATATCTAAGCTTAGATTACCCTTCTTAGGTATTTTATTATTCTAATAATCTTTTTTTTAATTTATTTATTTAATAAACCTATTATTTTAGGCCTTCCTTAGCTTAAAAAGTATTAAGTTATTATTTATCTTTATTTAGAAAAAAATTTAATTATCTTAAGATTACTATTATTATTTAAAATATCCTTCTCTAAAAAATTTAAATTTATAGTAAATCTTAAGGCTTCTAAATTTTTTAAACTACTTATTATATTTAAAATATTTTATTTATTTATTAAAATCTAACTTATTAATATTATCCTCTTTACTCTTATTATTAAGTAGTTTAAAGTAGAGCTCTTTTTAATTATTATATAAAATATTAAGAAGATTTTAGCCTTAAAGAATTATATTAACTTAATAATAATCTTTTTTTTAAATATTATAACTTCTTAAGTATTTTTTCTTAAAATAAAGTTAATAAGCTACCTTTTTATTATTTAAGTAATTATAAAATTAAGCTTTAACTAAATAAGAAGCCTAATTATAAGCCTCTTTATAATATATCTTAAAATAAGCTTAAAGTCCTTAAAAAATTCTTTAATAAAATTTTTATTAAAGAGTTTATTAAGTCTAGCTTCTTTTTTACTTATAAGCTAAGTAATAAATTATATCTCTATATTAATTATTATATCTTAAATATTATTATTATAAAGAATTATTATTTATTATTTTTAATTTAAGAAACTTTTATTTAAATTTATTATATTAAAATCTATTCTAAGCTTAATATTATTACTACCTTTAATAAGCTATAAATAGTAGTAGAAGAAGAATAGAAAATAATATTCTAAATTTATTATAGCCTTTATAAGTTTTTTATTATATTATTTAAATTAATTAATATTTTCTTAACCTTTTAATAGTATATTAATAATATACTTTATAAATACCTTAATAATTTTAATATTATTTATATTAATAATATTTTAATCTATAATAATTCTAAATCTAAGTATAAAAAGTATATATAGAAGGTCCTAAAATAGCTCTATAAGGTAGGCCTTTAAGTAGATATTAATAAATATATTTTTTCTATTATTAAAGTTAAATATCTTAGGTTAATTATTACTATTAAAGGGATCTAAATAATTTAGAAAAGCTTTTAGTAATCTTAAAGTAGGCCTTTTTAAAAAATATTAAAAATATTTAAAATTTTCTAAGGTTTATTAACTTTTATTAATAATTTATTTAAGGATTCTTTATAATAACTAGCCTATTAATTTAGCTTATTAAAAAAAATTATATTTTCAATTAGAATTCTAAATACTAGGCTATTTTTAATAGCTTTAAACAAGTTTTTATTTTTATTATTATCTTATTATACTTTAACTCTAAGAAGGAGATTATTATTAAGATAAATATTTTTAACTATATTATTATTAAAGTAATATCTTAATATAATAATAAAGGATATCTTTAATTTATAATATATTTCTTAATAAAGATACTTCTAGTAGAATATAATTATAAGATTTATAATAAAAAGCTTTTAACTATTATTTAAGCCTTTAAAATTTAGTATTTAGAGTTAAAAGATATTAAAAAGCTAGTTATAATACTATTAGACTATAAGAATTTAAAGTATTTTATAATTATAAAGTTTTTAAGTTATTATTAAATATATTAGTTAAAATTCTTTTTATAATATAATTTTAAGATTATTTTTATTTTAAAGAGTTTAATAAATAGGTTAATATCTTAACCTATTAATTAAAAAACCTTTTTAAAAAAAAGGGGGATAAATACTATAAATATTAATAGTAGATTATCTTAAAGTTAGGAAATCTTTTTAATAACTTATCTTAAGCTATGCTAGCTCTTATAGCTATTAAAGAAGCTTTATTAAAGAAGTTTTTTATCTTTATAATTAATTTAAAGCTTAATAAGATAATCCTTAATATAAATAATACTATTAATATAGCTTATATTTAAGATAAATAAGTTTAAAGAATTCTTACTATACTTATCTCTAAAAACCATAAAATAAAGGGTTTTCTTTTAATTAAATATAAAATTTATAAAGATTATATCTTCTTTTAAAATTAACTTTTTATTCTAAATAATAATAAGCTATAACTTTATTTAATTTAAAAAGCTTATAATACTCTTAGTATTAGCTACTTTAAGTAAGTAAAGATATATAAAATCTTAATTTATTATTAATATTAGCTAAGCCTTCTTATTAATATAAAATAGTTTATATATAACTACTATCTATACTCTTATATAAAAGTCTTTAGAGAATATTATTATGATATTTTAAAATTTTTAGAAATATTAGACTACTATTAATTATATATCTTAATAAATTTTATTATTATTTTATTTAAAAGTTTAAATTATTATAATTAAGAGTACTTTAATATCTTAGTAATTATTAACTATCTCTTTAAATAAATTAAGTATATTTTTATAAATATTATTATTATTAAAGATACTATTTTAGTTTATTATATTTTTATTTAAAAAGATTATAAACCTTTATTTTTTATTATTATTAATTAAGGTACCTAATTTAAAAGCTATTTTAAATATAAGCTTTATTTATAATTAAGTAGTAAAGTAGACCTCTTAATAACTTTCTACCCTTAAATTAATAATTAAATAGAGAATATTAATATTATTATAAAATAATATCTTTAAATCTTTACTAACTTTTTTTAAGATAATTAGGTTAAGTGGTTATTTTTAACTAAGTTTATAATTAATAATTATTTTTTAAAGATAATTTAATATACCTTTTTTTTTACTAACTTAAGATAATACCTTTAAATAGGTTTTAAGCTAAAGTCTTATTAAGTTAATTTAATAAATAAAAAAGAGATTTAAAATTAACTTTAAGCTAACCTCTTTACTAAGAAAATAGATTAGATTAATAAAGTTTTATAAAAATAAATAAAGCTTATTTAAGTTAATTAAGAGAAATTTACTAATAAGTATTACTAATTTATATTTAAATATATTATTAAGAATTTAGTTTAGCTTAATACTTAGAATCTTTAGATATAATAACTAATAAAAAAGCTCTTAAATAAATTTAAAGGTCCTTTTCTTATTATAAAGGTTATTAGCTTTTATATATATTATTTAGAGCTCTTTAATAATTAATTTTACTCTAATATCTTTTCTACTAGCCTTCTATAATTTATTATTAATAATTTTTTAAGTAGTTATTTTTTATATTATACTCTACTATTAATATTTAGGGGTATAAGATCTAGCTTATAATAACTATTCTTAACTTTTAAGTTAAGTATTTAAATCTAGAATTTTATATTTTATAGAAGGGTTTTAATAGAATAATATAAAAATCCTTTAAGGATATTTTAAAAGCTATTATTATTTTAAATATTTATTTTTCTAAGTACCTTAATTATTTAAACTACTAGTCTTAAATTACTTTTAAAGAAAATTTTAAGAATTTTTAGTAATTAAGTAATTTTAAAGCTAATTTTATTAATAATAATAATAGCTTATTTAAGTTAGAAGAGTAGGAATAATAAAGCTAAATATCTATTTAAAAGTATAAACAATAAGAGGGAAGTACTATTATAATTTTTAAAAGACTTTTTTTTTAAATCTTCTAAGTTTTTTTTACTTTAATTATTTAATATTTACTTTAGCTACTTAGTATTTACTAAGGGTATTTAATACTTTTTTTTCTTCTTTTTTTCTTTTCTTCTTTATATTTATCTTATATATTAGATTTATACCTTAAGTAGAAACTTATAAATCCTATTTAAATATTATAATTATGACACATCTATTACTTTATATAATTAGTTTTAACTAAAAGGGAAAGCGCTACAAGTGTTAAGTATATAGTAGATATTATAGAAGCTAAACTTTATTTAATACTACTATATTATAATAAAAGGGTCCACCTACGCTGTATAGCTTAGGACCCTAATTATAATAAAAGAATTTAAATAGAATAGATATAAGCTTAACTATATCTTTAAAGGCAATCTTACAATTATAGAAGGGGTAAAAGACTTAGTAGATTAAGTTAATAAGATTTATTGCTAGGCGCTTACAGTCTCTGGTCCATAGGCTAAACATAATATTAAAGTATACATTAATCCTAAGGAATCTGTCTTCCATATTTCCGATGTCGCTATAACACTCTAGGCTGAGGAGCCTAATAACAGCATGCTAAGAGAAGCGATCAATTACTTAGGAATAAGGATATAGGGCTCGTACAGCTAGGGAGAGTGAATAAAGTTCTCTTTAATATTGCTAGGCATCTAGCGACTTATCTAACAGCGACGAGCGTCACTTTCGTAGCATGTACCAGACAGGGTACGCCTGAAAGGACAACTGATGGCAGCCTACAGCCAGCACCCTAGGCGAATACGGCCATGGTAGCCTGAAATATCGACTCCGGGTGTTCTCATGTGTCTTCAGAGTTTTGCCGGGTCGTCCAGCTTTTGGCGTAAGTCTAGGTAGCCGAAGGCTGAATGAGGCTGACTCGGTAGGTACCTTACCATAGTAGGCAAAAATATTGATAGATGTGGTTAGAATGCGACTAAACCCGGATACGGTAACCAATCATCTTTCATCTCTTGGCGCCACCCCCTCAGCCCCGCTCGCCTCGTTCTGTCAGTGCACGTCTTAGAATGATGTTGCACTAAACAGGTGTTGCCGCTAATCGTGGCAGTGCTATCTGGGCTTATACATATTGCGATAGATAAACTCGTTTGCAAACTTATTTATGGGAGCTTTGAGTTAACCGGGAATCAAGGCACGTGAGGGTTACGCGCTAAGTAATCACACCCTTTGAGACGAACATCAAAATTTCCACATATACGGCACGACCGAGTTGACCAACAACACTTAGAACGAATGCTACCATGGTTCTCCTACTGACTATAGAGTCCTTCTTTAGATCGTGCTTTCTACGTCGTCCTCCCACCGTTCCTACAATCTTTCAATGGCCAGCCTCTTCAATGGTAAAGGCTCAAACGACACCATTACTTGGCAGCCTGAGCCTGCTACCCGAGGAACCTTCAACCTCTTCTCAAGCTGTATGATCACTCTATTACTGTGTGTCTGGAGTTCTGTTCACCTCAATCTCCCTCGCAACGACCGAGGGTTCGAACAAAAGTTTGTTCGCCGACTTGCTTGGATCGCTGTCGCCCTTATCGCTCCAGATTTCCTGATTTGGACAGCATGGAACCAACGTAAGATGGCTAAAAAGATATCTATGGAGGCCAATGAGACGTTCAAGTCTAGGACGAGATTCACGGTACTATATCTAAACAGCATTTTAATTGGTCAAATCTAACAATTATTGCACAGCAAGTCGACCCGGAAAGCCAAACACTTTCTAGGCAGAACCCGTGGACAATGACACACAGCTTCTGGGCTACCATGGGCGGGATTGCGATAGATCCAGGTGGTTCAAGTCCTTTCATTCCAAATTCCAAATGCATAACACTTACGCCGAGTGGAGTATCATTCCTTCTCAAACACGAGCCACAGCTATTGCCAGATATCCCAGAGGCGGAAGTAAAAGATAAAAGCAAAGGCGGGTCGTTCACAAAGTTTGTAGCTTGCGTACAAGCTACCTGGTTTTGCCTATCATGCGTTGGGCGACTAGCTCAGAAAAAGCCCATCAGTATGCTGGAGCTCAATACTCTCGCACACGCTTTCTGCACGATTATTGTATATACAATCGTAAGGAGCATTTTACTTCGGATCCTGCCTAATTCTTGCTGAGATATATATACTGATCCCGAACAATCGCAGTGGTGGAGAAAACCGTTAGATATCGAACAGCCATTGATTGTCCGAGAAGGCCGCATGCGACGACTTTTGGCCTATATGTGGATGGCAAGTAAGACAAGTTGCATTCCGAAGCCAACTAGACCAGCAGGTTCTAATTCTAATTCTTCGATTCGGGTTGGCCGAGATCCCGAATTNCTTTATTAAAGAAGTTTTTTATCTTTATAATTAATTTAAAGCTTAATAAGATAATCCTTAATATAAATAATACTATTAATATAGCTTATATTTAAGATAAATAAGTTTAAAGAATTCTTACTATACTTATCTCTAAAAACCATAAAATAAAGGGTTTTCTTTTAATTAAATATAAAATTTATAAAGATTATATCTTCTTTTAAAATTAACTTTTTATTCTAAATAATAATAAGCTATAACTTTATTTAATTTAAAAAGCTTATAATACTCTTAGTATTAGCTACTTTAAGTAAGTAAAGATATATAAAATCTTAATTTATTATTAATATTAGCTAAGCCTTCTTATTAATATAAAATAGTTTATATATAACTACTATCTATACTCTTATATAAAAGTCTTTAGAGAATATTATTATGATATTTTAAAATTTTTAGAAATATTAGACTACTATTAATTATATATCTTAATAAATTTTATTATTATTTTATTTAAAAGTTTAAATTATTATAATTAAGAGTACTTTAATATCTTAGTAATTATTAACTATCTCTTTAAATAAATTAAGTATATTTTTATAAATATTATTATTATTAAAGATACTATTTTAGTTTATTATATTTTTATTTAAAAAGATTATAAACCTTTATTTTTTATTATTATTAATTAAGGTACCTAATTTAAAAGCTATTTTAAATATAAGCTTTATTTATAATTAAGTAGTAAAGTAGACCTCTTAATAACTTTCTACCCTTAAATTAATAATTAAATAGAGAATATTAATATTATTATAAAATAATATCTTTAAATCTTTACTAACTTTTTTTAAGATAATTAGGTTAAGTGGTTATTTTTAACTAAGTTTATAATTAATAATTATTTTTTAAAGATAATTTAATATACCTTTTTTTTTACTAACTTAAGATAATACCTTTAAATAGGTTTTAAGCTAAAGTCTTATTAAGTTAATTTAATAAATAAAAAAGAGATTTAAAATTAACTTTAAGCTAACCTCTTTACTAAGAAAATAGATTAGATTAATAAAGTTTTATAAAAATAAATAAAGCTTATTTAAGTTAATTAAGAGAAATTTACTAATAAGTATTACTAATTTATATTTAAATATATTATTAAGAATTTAGTTTAGCTTAATACTTAGAATCTTTAGATATAATAACTAATAAAAAAGCTCTTAAATAAATTTAAAGGTCCTTTTCTTATTATAAAGGTTATTAGCTTTTATATATATTATTTAGAGCTCTTTAATAATTAATTTTACTCTAATATCTTTTCTACTAGCCTTCTATAATTTATTATTAATAATTTTTTAAGTAGTTATTTTTTATATTATACTCTACTATTAATATTTAGGGGTATAAGATCTAGCTTATAATAACTATTCTTAACTTTTAAGTTAAGTATTTAAATCTAGAATTTTATATTTTATAGAAGGGTTTTAATAGAATAATATAAAAATCCTTTAAGGATATTTTAAAAGCTATTATTATTTTAAATATTTATTTTTCTAAGTACCTTAATTATTTAAACTACTAGTCTTAAATTACTTTTAAAGAAAATTTTAAGAATTTTTAGTAATTAAGTAATTTTAAAGCTAATTTTATTAATAATAATAATAGCTTATTTAAGTTAGAAGAGTAGGAATAATAAAGCTAAATATCTATTTAAAAGTATAAACAATAAGAGGGAAGTACTATTATAATTTTTAAAAGACTTTTTTTTTAAATCTTCTAAGTTTTTTTTACTTTAATTATTTAATATTTACTTTAGCTACTTAGTATTTACTAAGGGTATTTAATACTTTTTTTTCTTCTTTTTTTCTTTTCTTCTTTATATTTATCTTATATATTAGATTTATACCTTAAGTAGAAACTTATAAATCCTATTTAAATATTATAATTATGACACATCTATTACTTTATATAATTAGTTTTAACTAAAAGGGAAAGCGCTACAAGTGTTAAGTATATAGTAGATATTATAGAAGCTAAACTTTATTTAATACTACTATATTATAATAAAAGGGTCCACCTACGCTGTATAGCTTAGGACCCTAATTATAATAAAAGAATTTAAATAGAATAGATATAAGCTTAACTATATCTTTAAAGGCAATCTTACAATTATAGAAGGGGTAAAAGACTTAGTAGATTAAGTTAATAAGATTTATTGCTAGGCGCTTACAGTCTCTGGTCCATAGGCTAAACATAATATTAAAGTATACATTAATCCTAAGGAATCTGTCTTCCATATTTCCGATGTCGCTATAACACTCTAGGCTGAGGAGCCTAATAACAGCATGCTAAGAGAAGCGATCAATTACTTAGGAATAAGGATATAGGGCTCGTACAGCTAGGGAGAGTGAATAAAGTTCTCTTTAATATTGCTAGGCATCTAGCGACTTATCTAACAGCGACGAGCGTCACTTTCGTAGCATGTACCAGACAGGGTACGCCTGAAAGGACAACTGATGGCAGCCTACAGCCAGCACCCTAGGCGAATACGGCCATGGTAGCCTGAAATATCGACTCCGGGTGTTCTCATGTGTCTTCAGAGTTTTGCCGGGTCGTCCAGCTTTTGGCGTAAGTCTAGGTAGCCGAAGGCTGAATGAGGCTGACTCGGTAGGTACCTTACCATAGTAGGCAAAAATATTGATAGATGTGGTTAGAATGCGACTAAACCCGGATACGGTAACCAATCATCTTTCATCTCTTGGCGCCACCCCCTCAGCCCCGCTCGCCTCGTTCTGTCAGTGCACGTCTTAGAATGATGTTGCACTAAACAGGTGTTGCCGCTAATCGTGGCAGTGCTATCTGGGCTTATACATATTGCGATAGATAAACTCGTTTGCAAACTTATTTATGGGAGCTTTGAGTTAACCGGGAATCAAGGCACGTGAGGGTTACGCGCTAAGTAATCACACCCTTTGAGACGAACATCAAAATTTCCACATATACGGCACGACCGAGTTGACCAACAACACTTAGAACGAATGCTACCATGGTTCTCCTACTGACTATAGAGTCCTTCTTTAGATCGTGCTTTCTACGTCGTCCTCCCACCGTTCCTACAATCTTTCAATGGCCAGCCTCTTCAATGGTAAAGGCTCAAACGACACCATTACTTGGCAGCCTGAGCCTGCTACCCGAGGAACCTTCAACCTCTTCTCAAGCTGTATGATCACTCTATTACTGTGTGTCTGGAGTTCTGTTCACCTCAATCTCCCTCGCAACGACCGAGGGTTCGAACAAAAGTTTGTTCGCCGACTTGCTTGGATCGCTGTCGCCCTTATCGCTCCAGATTTCCTGATTTGGACAGCATGGAACCAACGTAAGATGGCTAAAAAGATATCTATGGAGGCCAATGAGACGTTCAAGTCTAGGACGAGATTCACGGTACTATATCTAAACAGCATTTTAATTGGTCAAATCTAACAATTATTGCACAGCAAGTCGACCCGGAAAGCCAAACACTTTCTAGGCAGAACCCGTGGACAATGACACACAGCTTCTGGGCTACCATGGGCGGGATTGCGATAGATCCAGGTGGTTCAAGTCCTTTCATTCCAAATTCCAAATGCATAACACTTACGCCGAGTGGAGTATCATTCCTTCTCAAACACGAGCCACAGCTATTGCCAGATATCCCAGAGGCGGAAGTAAAAGATAAAAGCAAAGGCGGGTCGTTCACAAAGTTTGTAGCTTGCGTACAAGCTACCTGGTTTTGCCTATCATGCGTTGGGCGACTAGCTCAGAAAAAGCCCATCAGTATGCTGGAGCTCAATACTCTCGCACACGCTTTCTGCACGATTATTGTATATACAATCGTAAGGAGCATTTTACTTCGGATCCTGCCTAATTCTTGCTGAGATATATATACTGATCCCGAACAATCGCAGTGGTGGAGAAAACCGTTAGATATCGAACAGCCATTGATTGTCCGAGAAGGCCGCATGCGACGACTTTTGGCCTATATGTGGATGGCAAGTAAGACAAGTTGCATTCCGAAGCCAACTAGACCAGCAGGTTCTAATTCTAATTCTTCGATTCGGGTTGGCCGAGATCCCGAATTTGAGGCAATCCTTGACGACAAAGCATCTGGTGCAGATATTGCTACCGATAGCGGAGCGTTAAATGCAAGGCAAAGAGCATCCTTGACAGTTAGCCCAGCCGCACCCCTTACCAATACAGAGGATACTAGCACAACAGGATCTACGACAGTACTTGTCACAACGACTCAACATCTTCCAGGTACAGGGTTCCGTGTTAACGGCAAAAGTACTCGATGGGAAGAGTACGTAAGTTGGACGACAGGCGAGGGTGTCGAGACTACAACGCATACTCATACTAATTACAAACCGGCCGTCTTCACCCTGACTCCTTGTGATGTTCGGCGCTGGCAGCTTGCAAGGGAGGCTATGGACAAGTATCATTTACAGAAACCAAAGGAAAACTTAGATCTGGTGACCATCAAACCAGTCCCAGAATCCATGGACTGCAATGACCCAGACGACAAGCTAATGGCCTGGGCTTCTTTGGGTTTTCTTCTGGTGGCATCTGGTTATGGTGGTTTACATGCCTTGGCGTGGAATGCACACTTCCCAACACGCCGAGAGCTGAAACTATGGCGAACTTCAGCACTTATCATTATCAGTCCAGCTGCACTGCTCTTACTCTTGATCCTCTTGGGGCATATAACCATCTTTACTCTGACTATTCTCCACTTCTGTTATTGGAAGCTTTCGTGCAATCTCAAACGCATATCCACTAAAAAGTCACTGCAGCAACCCGCAGTCGTTACCGATAAGCCTTCGTTACAGAGAACGAGAAAGTTCGTGGAAACGTCCATATCATCTCACAAGTCATTTACCGACTCCAACTCCAATACAATCGCAACTTTCTTGGCAATCAGCGCGGTGTATCTCTATATTCCTGCACGTGGGTACCTCGTTTACGAGAGCCTTAGGACCGTATTTTTCTTGCCTCCAGAGGCTTACAGCGCGACATGGACGCAGTATTTGCCACATATTACTTAGGTTACCTCGGACTGAAGACGTCGCCGTCTTGTTTCCGTACTAAAGCCTATCTGGTCCTCGCTTATCTTTCTAGTCCTTGCTGCTCTACCTGCTCCTTTATTGCTCTCTCGGTTCTCTGGAGAATTATATTATGAAAGCCGTACAGCGTGACCACATATTTGGTAGAAGGCCTGCGCGTGCTCTGTGGCTCCGCCTTTTATCAAGGGCCAGTCGTTTGGTCTGAAGCACGGCGAGAGTGAGACGTCATATTCCGATGTATAATATGCCCTCCTCCTCGCCATCATCATCCTTCTTGTCAACCGCTTTATCTTTCATCCTTTGGGCAGTTCGATTATAGGTCTAGCCAAACATGGCCTTAGCATAACTAGAAGTGATTATATTGCCATAATAGTCCGTAAGCTGGATTTAACTTACAAAGAGATTCGCTTCCTCGAAACCCATAACAGAGTTGTCGTAATCCTGCTGACCCGATAAGGTGTCCTCCTTCTTTACAAGTTTTTCAAGAGCGTCTCCACTTCTACCATCAAGTTTACTCATAATGTCTTGAGCGAAGTCATTGATATTCTTCTTAGCGATGAGTAAGGCGATGATCTTACTAATACATACATGCTCGTTGCAGATGGGAAGGAGAATGCTGAGAAAAGTCAATCTAGCTGCCCGAGTCTGGCACGTTCTCTAGTCGTTTGAATATTTCGTGGACCTGTCCTCTCCGTAGACAACTTTGCTGCCTCTGCCACCGGTCAGGATCGAGAGTGTTCAGCACCTTGTCGTCAATACAGAACCTTTTCGCCACCTTGGACTATGGAGTAGGAAGAACCATCGCGGCCGATCCCGTACAATTTGCTCGAGCCACTGTCCCACATTCCTCTTCTCATCTAATCTCGCAGTCGCCGGTAAAGGCCTTCACCCAGTACAAAATTCCCGTCTCGTCGCCGATCTTGGCTGTCAGTACAGCTTCACAACTCTGCTGATGGTGGCTGTTGAGCTGTACGACCAATGAGCAATTGTGCGAATCATGACCGCGAGGAACGTTGGTCGAGGGACACCTGCTTGTACGGACAATGGACGGGGTCTTACCACCTTTGCGGACAAATGGCATTGTATTATTCGTTGTCTTGCTAAATCTGTAGAAAACGTTGGTTGAGGGACACTTGCTTATACTGACAATGAACGGAGTATCACAACCTTTGCGGAGAAGGCGCATTGTACCATTCGTTGTCTTGTTCAATTTGTATTGCCATTGTGTGATAACTTTGTCTTCGCATTGTCCTGGCCTTTTAGACTACGTCTCCCTTATTAACACTTTATCACCTCAAACAAAGCAAGTGTTATCCCATTGTCATTAATACTTAGGTACCACCTATATAACTCGCTGGTAAACCCTTATAATCATCTACCAAACCAGACTATCAATCTCCTCAACATCTCTCTAACCACAGAAACCGATCAACACAGCAATCAGAAAGAATGTCTCCATCTTCTAGCAAAGCAGCCGATGTAAACCGTCAAGCTTCCGCTCGCAAACAACCCAAAAAACCAAAAGAACCAAAGGACCATTGGTGGAATGCTCCTCCCAAGATCACCCGTGATCCCAGAGTTGCGCGTCTTCGTCAGCAAGGAGACTTCGGTGCTCCACCACCAGTTTTCTATCCGCCAGTGCCAGCGCAAGACCCTTCTGCTCCACCACCTCCCTACTCTCCGCGAGAACCAGCGCGAACAACTCATGGACTTAGTGATGAAGGCCGAAGCCGTCATGATAACCACGGACTCGGAAATGTTCAGACCACTCATCGTCAGCAACGCTCTGCGGGAATTCAAACTTACTCTCAGCGAGAAACAGAGGGACTGAACCGTGGATATGGTGATGAAGGCCGAAGCCGTCATGAGGACCGTAGCCAGCGAGGTAGCGAGCATGACAGCCGGCGTGGCGATCAACATGGTAGCCAGCGAAGCAGCCAGAAAGAGAGCAGGCGATGATAGAGTCACCCACTCCCTTTTCCTCCATTGGTGGAGAGCCATTAGGGTGAACTATCTTTCGAAGGCCGAGGATGCGGATAAGTGTACTCAATCTCTTGCAGCCTCTTTTTCTTGTGCTGTTCTGTCATTTTCGGTATCTAGAACGTGTTACACTCTGCTCAATACTTGTTTAATGCTTTAATAAAAACAATACAATCTGTACTCATCCTATTCCTGTCATCCTTCCTTGATCTGGAACATGTTCGATACCTGCTGACGGTGCAAAATGATTCGTTAAGCCAATCAAGCTGTAACTTAAGGTAGATGTTACACAACATTTTACCGCAGTTGCCTGAGAAGCCGCCATGTGCTGTCCGGTTTATTTCATCTTCCGTAAACCAGTATTGTTGAACAGAGCATTCCAGGCACCCATCAATATAAGCAACTATCATCGTAGCATCCATGTTGCCGTCATCGGCACACACTACCTTTCACCAGTTCATGGACCTACTACTAGACCTACGACTATAGGTGTATGAGTTCGCGCTAGCTGCTACAGTAGCGCTCTTCATTCCAGAAGATACAAATACATCGAACCGGAATATTTTCCAGGGTATAGCGTTTTCTTTGTTTTACCTAGGAAATTAAAGAAGAGACTTCTCTAGTCTTTTCTACGCTATTAATAGATAAATATATTAATAATTACTAAGGGAGAATTTATTTAAAGAGAAAAAGTAAATAGTATATATATTAAATATTAAATACTAAGAAAATTTTAGATATTAATAACTTATAAATTTAACTTATATATAATTTTATAAAAATAATTTTATTTAAATAAAATTATAATTATAATCTTATTTATATTCTCTCTATAATATATTATAGAATTAAAATTAAGATAAATTTTTTTTATTCTTTAAAATTATATCTTTAATATTAATGTAAAAAGAAGAGAAAGATTATAGAAGAGATAGTACTAGCTATTAATAGTAGTTATGTTTGAGGTTGGCTAGGAACGGAGTAATGTTAGGCCGACGCCGGGCGGAGGTAACCCACTTTTCTTTCTAGCACCTTCTATTATGTCTCACAGCCTTCTGGCAACATCGTTATCTTGTGGGCAGTATTGATTGAGCATCTAGGTGATTCTCCCGTGACACACTGAATATTTTGCTTTTCCGTCTTACAGGCTGTCCGTCTATGGATCCGCTCTCGATCGTCGCAGGCATCATCGCCGTTGTCGGCGCTGGTGGGACTGTCAGCAAACGTCTTAGAAAATTGGCGCAAGTCCGCCATGCTCCTAAACTCATTATAGAGCTTAGGGATGAGGTGTCCGATCTTTATCTCTTGGTAGAAAGCTCTGCAAATTTAGCCAGTCAGCATGAGTCAGTTACTACTAAGCCATTGAGCCCCACTGTAGCTCGAGGATTGGAGAGAATACAAAATACTCTTCTCACCCTTGAGAGACTTATCGTCTACGATCTTACGACCATAACCAACAGCGATGGCCAAACGGAGGTTGATAAATTGGCTTGGCTCCGATCAGGAGCGAAAATTCAAGAATTGAAGTGGCAGATTCAGGACGACAGGCAGTATTTGTCCACGGCGCTAGGTCTTTTAAACGTGTAAGAATCATAGGCAAGAGCTGTGCTTGAAGTCCCTGGACTAAGTACTATAGGTCTACTTCACTCGCTCAAATAGAACACCAAAGATCTTTCTTTCGCACTATCGAGACCCCAACATGGGCAGAAACAAAGGCACTCTGGACAAAAAGTTCATTTGCCAACTACAATAACGACAGCTTTGTTTCAAGGACAATACGAGACAACCAGCCCGATCGAAGCCCCATAGTTCCTCGGCAGCTGAAACTTGAGCTCTTGAAGTCGCTTGCAATGAATGATGACGCGTGCGGCACAGACACGCGTCCAGCGTTACCTCAGGTAGCGGTCACCGACTCGCCAACAGGGCTTATATCAAATGATACTACTCCATTACTCGCAGCAGTTTCTACAGCCTCACTAAATAAGGATGCCCCAACTATCAATAATGATGACGTTGACGAAATTTCTAACCTTGCCGATCATCTGATCAAGTATCGACCGCGTATACCGGGTGCACAGTCGCCGTCAATGAGCCAGGTCAATAACTCTCAGAGCATGGGAGCCTTGATGACTGAAGAAGCATTGTCTCAATTGCCGAAAAGATGCAAGATTTCTCTTTACGCGAAAAAGATGACCTGTAGAATCGGCTGTCAATGCAGTTGTCATAGGGGAAACCGATTAAGATCCCCCCAAGTTATAACGGGACTTGTGGGTTCGCTGTCAGCTAATTACTCAATTCGGCCGTCGCCATTAGACAGCTGTGTTTCCGAAAGGTGCAGATCGTCCACAGTTGATGTCGAATATGTCTTTCCTCGCTGGTTAACAAAAATGAGCCTTGAATTTTCAACAATCTTGGACTCAAGGATCGGGATCGGACCAAGCTTCTCTTTGAAATGGCCTAAATTTTGCTTAGAGAGTGCTCCAATCTTCTGGGCTGCTAGGACCGGTGCTATAAATCATATAAAAAGACTCTTATCTATAGGAGAGGCGACACCATATAATATCTACCTATTAGAGACAAATGAAATATGGTCACATTTCATTTATTCTATACTAAAAATTTAGTCACATTTCATTTAATTTTTTATTTTTAAATATAATGTGGTTTTTTTTATGAGCACTTTTAAAAATAAGACTAGATTTAAAAAGCGCTTACTTAATGCTATAATCTAATACTCTAATAACCTAAATCCCTTTTAAGGTTCTTTTTAGATAACTTATTAAAATATAGGATTTTTTTAATATTTAAACCTTAAGTGAGTAATTAACTACTAAGAAAGTTATTTCTTCTAAGCTTTGCCCCTACCTTAATATAGAAGTGAAATCTGTGCTAAGACATAATCTAGAATTAGCTCGCTTAGGGCTATAAAACGCGCTAAAAATTGTCTAAAATAGACTAGTAATAAAAAACTTAAATATCTTTATATATTTCTACTAAGCGAATTACTTTAGTTAAAAAAAATTAATTAAGTAATTATGGGCGGCAGAGGGTTAGGGGTAGCGGGCGAGTCAGCGGGGACTTAGTGAAAATGCGATGAATTTCACCTAACTAAGTTAGGCGGATAGAAAAATTTTATATATGAAAAAGATACGTATTTTCATGCTAAAATAGAATCTAGTCTTCTTATTAAATTATATTACTATATGATATTAATGTAGATAGTTAAAGTTCTACTCACATTAATATTTATAATTATAGAGGACTCCTATAGAGTCGGACTAATTAAATTAGTAGAAGCCTATTAACATGGGAGATTTCCATACTTAGTTATTATATTAATAGGCTTCCAGATATTTTATTAGTCTGATTAGGTCAGCTCTATTAATAAGCTTAATAGGTTTAATTAGTCCACTATTTAATTATAGGTAAATAATAATAATATCTATTAATAATATATATAACTAAACTAGTAATTTATATCTAGGACTTATTATTATACTATTATATATACTATTATATCTTTTTATCTTTAATAAGTTTACTCCTTATATAAAATACTATTATTCTAGTCTATCCCTACCCTAAGCATATAATTATTGATATGGCTATCCTAGCTAATATAGTTATATAATAGAATTGTTGTAGTTATTTATTAAAGCCCTCCTACTACTCTACCCTCTTATTAACTAAGATTAAGTTTTTTAAGATATTAGCCTTCTCCTCTATTTTATCTATAAGTAATACCTCTATTATAGTAATTAACTATAAGTAAATAAATATAGATAATACTCTTATATAATAGCTTAGATTAGCTAGTACTTATATTAATAATAAGTCTCTACTCTTTACTATAAACTTATATTAGATTATATATATAGTTATAGATAGAGCAGCCACTATAATAGTAGACTAATATAAAAAGATAAAAATAACTAAAATAAGAGGATAAAGACCTATTAAGAGAGGGTATATAATAATAGAAGTATAGTATCCCTTAAATTAAGCCTAGCCTACTTACCACAGAAGATTAATCTAGATTAGAATATAGTAAGACCCTATACCCCCACCTAATATTAATACTTAAAAGGATAGATAGATTATCCTTAATATCCTAATAATATAAGAAGGCGCTTAATATCTATAGAATATAAAAAAGCGCTTATAATCTAGGGATTATAAGGAGGTAATTACTTACTATATATATACTTTACCTAATATTAATTAAGGTACTTTATAATCCTAAGAGGTATATAATATAAGAGCTCTACTATAATTATTATAATATATTAGGCGCTAATATAGTATTAAGCTTAGTACTATATTAGATCTATATAGGTTATATACTAATAATATAAGTAATACTAGCAGCTTATTTAGCTTACGCGTATAATAATATAGGGTTAGGAAAATTTATTAAGGTAGAAAGATAGAATATAGCCTCTACTATTTATAGACTATAATATAAGTATAGTAAATAGTAAATAGTAAAGATAGAATAGTAAATATATTATAACTATTTTAAAAGTAAATAAATCTTACCTCACCTTATAAGACTATCTCTTTAATTTCTTATCTTCTTCTTCTTTTAACTATCCTTGCTAGTCCTATCTTATTAATAATTTAATCTTATTAACTATATATAAGGGTGATCGCTAAGCGTTTCTACTAGTATTAAACCTATTAATACTATTAATAAGCTTAAGTAATAATAAGATATAACTAAAGCTAATAGTAAGAGTATAACTAACTTAGTATATTTAATAGGCTTTTAGAGATATTAGAGGATATCTTAAGTAACCTACTTCTAGGGATATTAAAGGACCTCTTAAGTAACCTATATTAACCTTTAGTTATATTACTAACCTAACTTATTCCACTATAACTAAAGTCTTAGTATAGAAAGTAAAGGCTATAGCTATAAATCTATATAGTATTCACGTTATACTACCCTCCCCTAACTTTATTATAAATCTAGAGGCGCTTAGAGCATACGTTAGCTTAGATAATAATAATATAATAAAATTATACTTTTTTAAGAGTATTAGAATTAATAACCTAAAAGCATATACTATCTTTATAACTTTTATAGATAAAAAAAGGAATAACTTTAGCATAGCTTACCCCCTAGCCTTATAGAAGTAAGTCTTAGCTATAGCCTATAACCTTAATAGCCTACTCACTTTCCTTAATAACTTATTGCTGTTGCTAGATATAATCCTTATTTATAAATAAAATCTCTATACCTATATCATCAGCATATACTAACTTATATAGAAGGACTTAGACTATTTTATAGAGGAAACTTATACTAATCTCAAGATTAAACGTTACTATAATTATAGATTTAATAATAAATACGTTAACTATTCTACTTATATTAATAAATATCTTCTAGAGGATTAGAATTAAGCTTACTAGCTCTTAAAGATATATAAATAGTCTATAAAGAATGCTTAAAGTATTATATTATATATAGTAGTTAGGAACATATTATATATTACCCTAGTTAATACTTTATATTACTAAAACACACTAAAGAAACTATCGGTGGATAAGGAAAAATATAGGGTAAATATTATTAAGTAGGAGGATATTACTAGAATAGGTAATAAACTTAATCCTTTATTTCTACTATCCCTAGATAGTATACGCGGTATTATCACCTAGCTTTAAATAGCTCTAAGGTCTTATAAATTAGAAGAGAAAGATCTCACGGCTAGTAAAGGGAGCTAAGTATTAGAGGATTAATAATTTTACTACTATTAGTAGCATAAGGCTACACCTATAGCTAGGATACTACTAGTTATATTTATTTCTATTTAGTATCTTATTAAGCCCTAATATTAAAATAAAGTCTACTAAATAGGTAAGGACCTAGCTAAATTTAAAGGATCTATATTAATAAGATAGCTACTAACCTCTCTTAATACCTAGAGCAAATAGATTAGACGTATTATATAGTATAGTAGTATTAGATATAGTTACTACTAATTAATAAATATCTACTAATACTTTTCTTTTAATTTTTATATTCCTTCTATCCTATATTCTATTCTATAGGCTATATCCTATACTACCCCTTATATACTTCTTCACGGTTTATTTATCACAACCTATAAAGATTATATAGGTTATAATCCCCTATAAATAAACTAAGATATAGTGCTAAGGTTCTAGGGCTAACCCCTAACTAAAGACTACCTTTAAGCGCTTTTAATTTCTATTTAATAATATTTCTATATTTTAATATAGTCTTCTATTCTATAGTTACCTAAAAGCTATTAAAACCCTACTAAAGATCTTCCTATAGCTTAAACACCTTATTAAGTTAGAACTTAAGGACTATCTTACTATTTACTAATATCTACTTATTAAGAGCTCTCTTATCAACGATCTTATAGGTACTAGGCATAAGATTTTCCTATTTATTTACCCTAACCTTAAACTACTTCTATTTATATTTAGTACCTAGCCCCTTATAAGTTATTTTTAATTATTAATACCTTTACTTAATAAAGGACTTCTACTCCTAGTCGTTTAATATAGTTGTCTAGCTCCCCTATCTTACACACAGATCTACCGACTCCTCTATTAATATATAAAGCCTATAGCCATCACTAGTGGCCCTATCTACTAGTAGTTAATTAAACTTAATATTAATCTATAAGTCACCTATCTTAGCTATCTATTAGAATTACTAATAACTCCTATACCTAACCCTCTATTAATATAAGATAATATGCTATTATTATTTATATAAAGATAACTTTACTTAGGTGCTAAGAAACCCTTAAACTTATTTATAGTAGGATTTATAGGCCTATAAGCTTCTTATCCTTTTTAATAATAAATACTAGAGATTCTTACTAGTTAATATTTAGTCTTACTAAAATATTATACACACGCTTTATACGTCTAGATAATTAGGAGGCTATTATATATCTAATAGCCATCCATAATAACCCTTATAGCGCGTATTAAAAACATATCTAATTTTTAGGGTGGGTCAGTGCGTAGGATCTCCAATGAATCCTTAATAATTATAGGTTATAGGTTTAAGGGCATCATACCTAATATACTAGACAAGCCAAGACTTATATCGCGCCTTTAGGCCAAGGATATATACTAGGCCTATATTAAGGCTACTACTACTATAAGGTTAGATATTATTTATATATATATATATTATTAAGTCGGGCAGTATTAATAGAAGTTAGAAAGGTTTTATTAGGGCTATAATAAGGAAGCCTTTTATTATAGTCTAGAGAGTATAAGAGGCTAGTATTAGATTAAAACTATAAGATATTAATATAATTTAAGGATTATAAGAGGTATAAGTCTAATTACAACTATAAGATATCACGATTAAACTATAAGTATATAATAATAGATAGTAGATCCTATCTATAGATAATATAAGATAAATTATCGTCTACTATATTTTATAGTATATCCGTNAAGGAAGCCTTTTATTATAGTCTAGAGAGTATAAGAGGCTAGTATTAGATTAAAACTATAAGATATTAATATAATTTAAGGATTATAAGAGGTATAAGTCTAATTACAACTATAAGATATCACGATTAAACTATAAGTATATAATAATAGATAGTAGATCCTATCTATAGATAATATAAGATAAATTATCGTCTACTATATTTTATAGTATATCCGTCCCCCGCTTATACTATCTAGATAATTAATATATAATTACTCTTTCTATTCTACTATTTAACTAAGCTTAATTATCTATAGCTCGCTTAAATAGATTAAAAGCTTAGCTAAAATCTCCTATTTATAGAAGATTTATTAGTTTCTAGCTACCTTAGTTACTATTATTAACCCTTATTCGCTGAGCTATAGAAATTTCTCTACTATTATTTATTATTCCTTAGTGCTTATTTCCGACACCTTTTATTATAGAGGCTTAATACCTATTCTATTTAGGACTCCTCTAATTATAGGCCGTCCTCCTACCACTAAGGAGCATAAAAGGATCAAAAAATATACGTAACAGCAGCGATATCGCGCGAAAAAAAGGGCAATCTTAAAATAAGAGACTAGCGAGGATAGCTCGTCTACTTATATAACTCTAGTTCCTATTTAATAAGATCCTATATCTATATACTATACTCTAACAACTATCTTTTATTAGAGGAATTAAAATAACCCCTCCTATTTAACTACTAAGCTTAACCGCGGCTTATTATTATCTAATTTAAAGACTATAGCATTTAAATTATATACGGATCACTATAGGATAGTAGGGGATCTTATTCTACTTATATACTTGCTAGTCCTTGTTATATAATTATTAGTTAATAGGCTCTAGGAGCTAATACTAAATTAGGATATAAGCTTAGGAAGCCGCCTACCCTAAACTATAGCTAGCTAGCCTAGACTAACCCCTTAAAAAGCATCCTTACTACTAATAATTCTAAGGGTTTCCTATTCTCCTACCTTTTTTTAGTTATCCTAAGTGATTAATTTCCCTACTATTCTTCTAATCTTTATTCCTACACGCCAAAATTATTACTTATACGGTAACAAGACTATTATCATTGCCACCGCCATCTAGTACTATTTATTTTCTAAAAGCCATATACTATCAATATAATGCCTGCTTACCCAAAATCTTAGGCTAAAAAGAAGGCTGGTAATGTTCGCCGAGTTCAGCATTTTAGGCAGAAGTAAAAAGAGGAAAAAGAAGCCTTAAATTATAACAGAGATACTAAGGCTACTAAGTTAGCCCTAGCAGCACCCTATTAGTCTAAAACTAATAATATAGACTAGACCGTTACAACCTCGCCTCTTAATACTACTACTATACACCTAGTACCTCTATTATCTAGCGTAATATATAATCTAGAGCCGTCAGCTATTAACCTAGTTAACAACAATTATAAAAACACTAATATACTTAACTATAATAATATTATAACTACATCCCTTTTAGTCCCTCTCTATCTACTAACTACTATTATATAACTAATAACTAAGCCTCTTAAAGAGCTAGATAATACTATCTAGAGTTTAGAATAACTAAACCTCACTATAAGGTTATCTTAGCAAGAAACCTATATATTATACTCTAGAAAATATAGCTTATTATTTAAGGATAATAAGCTACTATTTAAGCTATATACTTATATATATAGACTCTAAACATACTCTGTTAGCCAACGCTCTATCTTATTAAAAAGTCTATAACTTATAGTCCACTTCCTATCTACCTTATTAGGGTATTCTAAACACCTATACTTATATATTATCTATAGCACCGTCTACTTATACTACTAAATTAGTAGAGTCGCCTTATAGGTACTCTAAACAATGGTCACATATTAGCTATAAGTAGGATCTAAGGGTAAACACTTAATCTATTACTAGACCCTCTAATACCTTACAGGAACCAACCATATCATATACTAACCAATTTAAGGATAATAATAATAATGACGGCAATAACAACAGTAATAATAACAACGACAATATTAACAGTAATAATAGTATTAAAGACTATAGTCCTAGCATTTTATAAGCTAATCATATAGTTAGTAAGGACGTGATTACCTTAACTAAGGATAAAGTTACTTATATCTTAGACGATAGTAATAATATAAGTATTAATAGCCTAGATAGTAACTATTTATAAGCTAGCCTAGTTATTACTAATAATAATACTAGTCTAACTAAGGCCAAAATAACACTACACGTGGCGTGGACTCCCTTTTATAATTATAGTATACAGCTCTACCCTTATAATAAATTAAGACTAACCTATTAACTATTATATAGCTACTAAATCTAATTTTATATCTAATAAGTAATATTCTTTTACTAGTTTAACTAAATATTAGAATAGATTCCTTCCTCCTCCTAATAGTTCTACTAATTATAACCTTTAGACTCCCTTAAGTCGCTATACTATCCTTCCTTAGGATAACTCTTATAATAATTATACTAATATTAACTAGCAATTACTTTTAGTAGGCTCTTAAGGACCTACTAGCCTACCTTACCTAAACTTTACTAAGTTGGAATCCATATTTTAGGAGAGGACCTAGACTTTAATAAGTAAAATCTAATGCTTTTAGGATATTAATAGTTTCTTAGCTTATATTACTATATTAGCTACCTATAAAAGCGGCTTCTAACTAGCCTATAATCCCCCTTTCCTATAACGAATCATATAGTCGCCTTAGGTTAAATTTAGGGGTTAGTCTCCTAATAAGATTAAATAACTCCAACTTAGATATAGTGTTGTTAATAGAGGTTTTAGTTATAATACCTATATACTATTCCCTTATATGCCTTTTACTAGCATAACTTATCTTATTGAGAGCTAGCGAGCTATATAGATTAATGATATCATCTATCCTTCTTTAAAGGCTAGTTGTTTTAATAGTGTCTTATAGCACTACTTATAAGGCTTTCGCGATGCCCTTTATAAAAGCGCCGTTAAGACGGAAATTAATACAGCGCGTAGTAATTAACCTATCAATATTATATACCTAGTTCCTGCCTTAGCCCTAGCATAATTCTAGTCTAAAATATTATATCGCGTGAATAAGTATACCCTCTTTTATAAACCTATCTTAATAATTTCTAGCTACGACTTAAAAGTATATATGTAGCGCGAGACCGCTGCTAAAGTATAAATAGTATTCCTTAACCACCTTAATAACTACTATAATATACGCGAGGAAATTATGCCTGCATAGGAGGCGTAGTTAGACTTTAGCGCTAAGAATATCCCTATTAATCTAGATCTAGCTAATAGTATTACTCTCCTCTATAAAAGTTTATGCTTAGAATACTAGCAGAGCTACTTTTATAATCTATATATATAAGCCTCTTAAGTGAAGCTATCCCGATTCCTATTTATGCTGACTAGGGATACGGCTACAATGTTAGTAAAGTTAAATAAGGGTAATTAGCTTTATAATAAGGGTAGTCTCACCTACTATAAGTTATATAACCTAAATAAGGATATATTTGCTACCCCTATAAAAGAATATGGCCCCTTTAGTAATCCTTATCTAGAAGTACTTAGTCTATCTAAATCCTACCTTAAATAATAATTTACCGCCAATCGCCGAGGCAAGGCCGTTAATATTAATAAAGAGAACCCTGCTGTATTTACTATCTATACTAAAGCCTAACTTATCAAGGCGTATAAAGCGGCTAAGACTAGAGTCGTAGAAGCCCTTATTTCTACTAAACGCGAGCAGATAAGTTTTAGAGCTTAGTAAAAGTACTATATTAATTTACTCCTCTTCTACTAACTAACTCTAGATATAGACACTACCATATATAGTCTCTAGGAGACACTACCTATATTACCTTTCTAAGAGCAACCCTAATTAATTACCTTATTTACTATACCCGACTTACCTCACGCGTCCACACACTCCTTAACCCCCGGGGATTATAATGATGCTAGGCAGGGCTCCCTATAGTCTAGGGAGTATAAGGACACTAAATTTAATATCTAGCCATCGCTTAATAGCGCCTTCTTTATTAAGCTTAAAGATAACCCTACTAACGCTACTATACCTAAGAGGGTAACCTCCCTAACTAACTTAGTCACCCGCCCATCTATATACTACAGCTTTTGGATCCTTCCTATATAGGAGGTCAACGACTTTATCGCCATATCTATAAATAGGTAGATACTCTACCTTAAGGTATTAGCTTCCTAGTTAATTAAAGGTGCTAGGGGGCTAGCAGTTGCGCTAGAATAGGAGTAGGTCTTTAATAGAGTAATAGTTAGTACTATAGTATAAACCCTATAGCTAAGTTTTTTAGGTATAGAACTAACAATAAGGCGAGCTCTTTAGCTGTTGTTATAGAGGCCCCGATATAAGGCGCTGGATAATAGGCTCGCCGTTGATTTATTGGCTAATGAGGACCGGTCTGATGCTGACGATCTTACAATTAAAGAGGTTTTTAGGCTATAGTATCGCGATGCTCTCTAAGAATATAGCACTATCTAGCTACTATCTAACATAATTATATAAGAAGGTTTACCCCTCTTCACTTAGTCTACCCTTCCCTAATTAGTATTAGCTTAATAGGATAATACTTTTCAGCGTATCTTCTATACTACCACTAATATCTAGGATAAGCTGACTAGAATATTAATAAGGGCACGTTGATTCTACGAATATATAAAGGAGGCTAGAGGCGATTAGTCTAGGACTAATAAAGAAACCCCACCCCTAGGAATAATAACGCCTATATTTAGTCTTAGGGCTAAGTTGGCTATCTAAATATATATATAAAAGGTCTTCTCAATCATTCTCGCCCGGGCTGTGGAGGGAATAAGGGATTATATAGAGAAATAATATATTAAACAGCGCTATACTACTTAATTAACGGATAATAAGCTCTTAGGCTTAGAGGGGCTTAGTTATACACTCGTCATATAACTATTAAGGGATAAATCACCCCTAATTATATTCGCTTATAGTGGTTAGGTGAATGCCTATTTCAAATCCTATACTATCAGCCAATAGGTTAGTTGCGTCCAGGAGCTCTTTACCTAGAATAATTATCCTAGTTGTAAAATATAGGGCTAGGAGAATAAACCTTTCCACTAGTTCACTTATTAGATATATAGGATAGTAGCATAAGAAATTAATATTTAGATAGCTAAGTAATTCCTTAATAAATTAGCTATTATTATCTATCGGAGACTCCTTATTATTCTATAGTATGACTATAATAAATTATCTATTATACGTAAGGCATTCAGCCATCATTCCAAATATATATAAAAGAAAATCTAGGAGTAGACTATAATTAAGCGTACTTAGTAATTAGTTGTATAAGTCCTACTAGACAGCATAAATAACTACCGCGCAGCTAAAAAGACTAGCTATAATAATAATATTTATACTATACGTCAGTTAATCTCTAAGCATAGGCTACTTATATTAGGCGCGATAAATCACCTTTACAAAGAAGGGGAGCTAATCGATAACCCTAAATATATTAGATAGAATACTAGAATAGCGCGGGCTAAAGCTTTTCACCATAAGTTTAAGACTACCCTTAAGGATATAAACTTTAAAGGAGACTTAGAGGAGGTAGATTAACCTATACTATTAAATAAAAACGCTCGCCACACATAACACATTTCAACCACAGTATGTTAATATAAGAAATAGACACGCTAGCGATGATTACCTATACAGTCCCTAGACTACAAGCCTATAATTATAGGTTAGTAAGAATCAAGCGAGTCTAAAATAATACTAGTCCTTAGACTATAATTTTAGTAATAATAATAATCCCTACTATTAACTCTATTAAGGATGATAAGATCTATAATATATTCTATATCCAAGGTACTAATATCTATGCAGGATGCCTCTATATATATTTATATAAATAAGAGCTAACGTGATAACACCTAATAGTGGCAACGCCAAGAAAAAGCATTAAGTGCTAATCTTTTAACACCTACTTATACCAAGATAATATCACTTGACCCTAAGTATACTACTATACCTAATCACCCTCCTAATCATCTAGAACTAATAGAATGATTACTATATTCCCCTCCACTACCTAATTATTATGCTACACCGGGCCCGTCTACTTCTAATCCAGCGCTTATATCTTAGCTAATGCGATTAAATAATGGCAGACGACCTACTTGCTGTCAATAGGCAGGTAGCCCCCCTAACGTCCGCAAAGTATAGTATCTCACTATAAAAGTGAATACAAAATAAATTACTAGCGTTAGGCTAGCCGCTTTACGCTATAAAGCTTACTTTCTTACTCTTATGCTTTCTTTCATCTATAATACTCGCTTAATCCAACATCATCGCGTTTCTTACTTATCGCTTGCCTTTTTTCGCTTGTAATCTTAACGCTTTACAATTAATATCATCGCCAATAATAGATCAGCTAGGTCATAATCACTATTATTATTAGATATTAAGGTAAGGCTACGGTGAGGTAAGCTTTTAATTAGTAGGTAGTACGCTAATTCCTTTTTCAGGTAGGTCCATTTTTATAGTCCCTAGACTATAATAGACAAGATAAAAGAGAAGATAGCTAAAGCAGCCACATTAAATACTAAGACTCGCCTAGGCTAAATAGATGCCTAGATACAAAGTATAGTACTTAATATATAAAAGGCTAATCCACTAGGGGTATACTTAGCTACTAGAGATATTAAAGCTAACTAGCGAGCTAGCGTGCACTATATTAGGTTTCTAGATACAACGGCATATAAGGAGTAGTATTAAGAGTTAAAAGCAGCAAGATAAGTTATTAAACCTTTTATAAAAAGTTATAAGCAATATTTCGGGGGGACTAAGGCTATCTAGGTTAGGGTTAAACGCTTATTTAACCTCACTAGTAGCAAGAAGGCCCCTAAATAGCTAATAAAAACCATTCCTATTCCTAAAGACCTAGATAACCTAAACCCTACTAAGAGGGAACTTATAGATCGCGCGCTATAAACGTAGCTAATTAGCATACATAGGCTTATATAATATAACCTAACGCGTTTCTTTGCCAAACCTAGGGTAAAGGGTATAAGAGCCTGCTAGAGGCTACTAGATAAACAGAATAAAGTTAAGCTATAAGGCTATATACTAAAAGATTAGTACCGGGCCTATATAATACTAAAGACTAGAATTAGATAGGTGTTAAGGCTAATAAAGAATAGAACTACTATACAAAGATAAGTAAAGATAAGTAAAGAGCTACTCTATTTAATACTAAAATAAGAGGTCGCTTAGGTTATAGAGCAGAATATCTTACCTCCTATACAGATACCTAAGGGCCCCGTAGGGCCCTTGTAATCTAGGGAGTACAATACCCTAGTTAAGTATAATAATTTAGTTAGTACAGAGTTACCTAAGGATATTAAGGAACCTAGGTCTCTAGACGATTAACTTACTAGCTATAAAGAATTTAATAAGTTAATAGATACCTAACCGGTGGCAGTGAGATCTCTGCAGAAGTTATATAATAAGGGTCATGCTCACCTACGTCTATTAGTGTCCGCGTAAGAAGACCTCTACAACCACCTAGGAAAGTCAGTCAAAATCCAATACCCTATTATAGACAACGAACATCCGTTGGTCCTAACCACTAAGTAGGTCAATTAGATGACCGAAGATTTTCTAAGTACCCCCACTAATACATCTACCCTCAGTAAGCGTTTGCTTTAAGACCGTAATAAGCAGGTACTCCACAACAACGCCATTAATCAGATGGTAGCGGCGGAGATATACTAGGATAATATAGATACTATCCTTAGTAAGCAGAAAGTAAACGAGCTCTAGGCATCCTATATAGAACTATAGGAAACGTTAAACGCCGTAAGTATAATACCCCCTACCTTTATAGAGGCCTACTCTAGACTTTATATAGACCTAGTACAACTAATTCTTAAGGTATTATAAGATGCTTTACCTACCGATAGAATAGTAATAGCGACTTTTGAATATACCCTTAAACCTTAGTAGGTACAATTTCTAGCTTAGGCTAGACTTATAAAGGAATCTAAATTGCACATATAGCTACTAGCTGATAAAATGGGCCTAGGCAAAACGATTTCAGTACTTTCCTATATAATATACGCCTATACTAAAGTAGAAGCTAAGCAGAAATTACTAGTAAAGGATACTAACGCACCTAGGTCTCTAATATCTAGGAATAGTAAGAGGATAATTAAGTATCCTAGTCCTATAAATAATACTAACCCTCTAAGTACCCTAAAGGGTAACTAGTCTCTCTCTAATAGCTAAGACGCTAGTCTAGAAGGTTAAAAGCGTACTATAATTAATTAAAAGATCACATTAATAGCCCGACATAGTATAATTGCCGTAAGCCTTAAGGGTAAGTAATATAGGCCTACTCTCATTCTAGCACCCTCGTAGGCAATAAATATCTAGAAATATAAGATTCACTAGTACTTTCCTAATATAGAGGTTCAATATTTCTTCTAAAATCCTAACTACTTAGCGGCTTTACGCGACTACTCCCTTACACTAGGCAATACTATAGATGATCTACTATAGTACCTTAGCTTAATACTAAACTTACTAGAAGCCCTATAATATATTATTATTACTAGCTACTTAACCTAGACCCGCCAAACCCTATATAAGATAGACCCTAGCACTAGTGCCTAGGTAGACTCTATTTAAAATAGCGCTACCAAGCGTAATCTTAAGCATAAGGTCAATAACCATAACCTTAACACTAGCAACAAGAAGATTATCCTAAAAGAGGAGGCGAAGAAGTGGATATCTTACTACCCTAGTATATTTAGTCGTATAATATACAATAAGGCGCAACGCCTTAAAAATCCGTTTACGCACAGTCACATATCTATTACCCGCTTAAGGGCCCCGATCCTTAACTTTCTCACAGCCACCCCAATGATAAATCGGCCTATCAACCTCGTTAGGTTCCTATACTTAATATAGAACCCTAAGTTCAATCCTAAAAATTTAAAAATAGAAGACAACAACGGCGATGAGACTATAGTTAGCTCGCCTAATAATATTAATTAAGAATTTAAAAATGCGAAAGCCGCGCTTACTATAACGCCCCTATCCTCCCTAGACTATATAGGGCTATATTTACACTTTCTAAATCCTACCTAATTCTCATCGCTAATAAGCACACTAGGTAGGGATTAAGTAGACCCTTAGATTATTTACCTAGTCCTTCCTATCATCTTATAGATTATTTAGCTAAGATAGATATTAGCCTCTAGGATTAACTTAGGTGAAGATTATAGAGTCCTTATAATTAAGATAACTATTCCCTGAGCTATCTAAATATATATTAAGCTAGGAATAAACGCTATTACTTAAAAGCGCTACTATAATATCTATTATAAATATAAGCCCTTACTGCCTAACCTAGGAGTAGATAATAATAAATAGGAAATTAACTTTATAAATATAAGTATATACCGTTATCTATATTAGGCTATTTATAACCTACTCTTAGACTAATTCTACCTACGGTCTAAGACTGCTAAAGCTAGTATAAATAAGTATCTTATAAAAGGGGGTGACTATAGTATAACCTACTTCTTCTACTTAATAAGACTGTCTGATATGCTTCTCTATTATAGGGATTATTACTTATTTGTGTTATATATAGCCGCGTTATCACCAAAGCTAAAGCTCTTAGGGAGTATAGCCTACACTATATATAATATAAACTACTAAAAGCTTCTTATCTTCACCGACTAGCTGATGATCTAATAGGAAGTAGAACTATTCCTATACCTTCTCGAATTTAATATCGTAGGAATTAAGGCGCAGCACAAGGCTGCTGATTGAGACAAGATCGTTGATAGTTTTAATAATTAGTCGAACAATCTATAAATCTTGGTGACTAGTCTACGTATTTCGGCTACAGCGTTAAATCTGCAGAACGACTGCTCGGATGTGATATTCGTGGACACGCCTAACAACACATAGGCGGCCTTGCAAGCTAGGGGGCGGGTCTCCCATATTAGTCAAAGACGCATCTATTTTATGTGGGTCCTAACCCTGGACCATACCTATGATCAGACATTGCAATAGCGCAGCACCAACAAGATGCTAGGGATTTTGGCCGGCTAGGCCAACGTGTCAATCAGCGACAAGGAATAGAACATATGGCGCGAGTTCAATCCAGAATTAAACTTAAATAAACCCTTAGATCCTACGCAGACGGATGCCATACATTTAACAATCATCAGACTCAAATACGCAGCTTTATACATCGACATATTTAGACAGCAGTTGTCTCAGATGCACAAGGAATAGAGTTATATACATAATATAACCTAAAAAGATAATATTCCTAAAGAGTAGGCATTTAGGACTTTTATAAAGTTAAAGTCTAATACTTTTATAAAACTAAAAGCTAGGGCTTAAGGTATAGATTAGCTATTAAACTCCTTAGATTATAAAGAGCTAATTTAACTTAACTTATTTAGTAGCTCTAGTTAACTTCTTATTAACTAATTTTAAACTTAAGTAGTATCTTAGTTTAAGTAATAAGTTCCTTAAGCATATTTAAGATAAATAATATAATCTACTATAGTCTAAAGAATCTAAGAAACATATTTTACTAATTATCCTACCTATTATATCAACTATAAAACCTAAGCACACACTAACCACGGGGTCCCCGCTGGTGGTGAGGTCTTCCTTTAGTAAGATAAGATATAGCCCCCTTTTACTAGCTTACTACTAATTAATTATTAGTACTATAGCGCCGTATATATTAGCAAACCCAACTCCTAATACTCTCTATTACTACGACACGCACCCTTCTTCGCTATTGAAGGCTAAGGACATAGGTACAATTATACTATTACCTAGTCCTTAAGGCTAGTCCCCTAGTAACAACGATAACGCTAATAGTAGTATAGTTATACCTAATCCTAAAATAGAGTCTCTAACCCCTTATAGGCTATCCCTACCTCCTATAAGGCTATATATATATATTTGTGCACCTAAGCTACCTCTATCTACAGAAGGTAAGCCGTCTCCTTATAGTTAACAAACAATATAGCGCTTACCTATAATTAGGGTTAACTAAATCTAGTTTACTTAGTAGCTGCTCTACAATACTAGAGTTATTAGACTTTATAATATTAAAGCGGTTACGTGTATTATTCAAGCCTCTTAATACTACCCTAAATAAACAGCGCTACAAACGCTCTAAGCTTTATCTAGATCCAATAAAAATTGTAGGAGGCATTAACACTACGCCCGACACAATTAAAGATGGAAATAGTTAGTCTCATAGTTAATGCCTCCTATCCTAAGGCCTTAATATCTAGAAATAATAATAACTAATCTATGTTTAGAATTCTCCTTCCTAGATAATACTTTAAGTAATAAGAATAACCTTAGGTATAAGAGTAGTAATAATAGTAAAAATAGTATAAATAATAATAATAATAAAGAATATTAACCTAGTATAACGCGCCGTAAGAGGGCTAAGACAACTAGAGTATCTTAAGCTCTTATAAAGTTAAAATTATCTTTAAAGATGAAGCCTACTACATGTCATATAACTTAAAAGAGTAAGTCTAGATAAGGGTGATGTTTTTTTACCTTTATATAGAGAGAATAGGTTAGGGTTGAATTAGATAGATATTAAATATTAACCCTAATATACGCTTATTATATTAGTATTAAGTACATTTATATGCCTAGGCATACTATCCTCCTTTTATAAAGTCGGGACCACGTAACTAACTAGGAGCCATAGCCCTACCTATTCACTAAAATCCTACGTTCTATAACCGAGTAATAAGTCTGGTCTACCGACTATATAAATATATCAGTTAATCGCGAGGGTTTAAATAGTGAATTAGAGTCTACTACTATTTTAGGACTATAAGGGCCTACATTCATATATTCTATCTAGAGCCCCTAAGCCCTATAGTTAGTTACTTCGGCAACGATACTTTAATTACTTATATTATTATTTAAATCCAATAACAACAGTACTTATGCTTAACCGATTAGATAGAATAATCTATAGTTATTAATTATAAACCTTAGTAGATATCTAAACATATCTATTAGTAGTAATCCCTCTTTAATAAGATATTATAACTACTTCTATTATTAAGATATATTTATTTCATGCCGTAATAAACGCTGATCCGATCCTTAGATATATATATAGTTGGATAAATATAATCCTAACAACTAATACGAGACGGTGTCTATATTTAAGGAACTAGCTATAAGCTACTAAGTCCTCTCCACTAATATACGACTCTATTCTAGATTAGTAGGTATATTCTAATAGGAACATACTAACTAGGTTATTAGTCGCGTTCTATATTACCAGTAGTTAATTATTTAATAGATTTTAATGCCTTAGAAGGATTCTTTACTCCTCCTAGATTTTAATTATAGTTAGTACCTCCTATATCTTCTCCTAATAAATTCGACTCCTTAAGATACTTTAGGGATGCGGCGGCCTTTAGATTAAGTTTATCTTCTAATAATACTACCCCTCCGTCACCCTCGCCAGATATATCACTACCATCGTCGCCACTATTATTAGCTTCTATCCTCGCGCGCCCTTTATTATCTTTACTACTACTAAAGGTACCTTTTCTTCCCACTATTAGTCTAATATATAGTCTAATATTAATAACCGCCGCCTTTTATACTACTACTACCTCTAAGACTTCGTCGCCTTCTTCTCACCTAGGCTCGGAATCAACCTCTATCCTACCCTTATAGGTCCCTTCGCCTCTATTAAAGTAGAGTCGTTATCCTACTATTAATAAGGGCTATATATAACCAGATTATTTATAAGATTTAATTATTATAGTAATTAAAATATTTAGGATTTAGGGTTAGGGTTAGGGTTAGGGTTAGGGTTAGGGTTAGGGTTAGGGTTAGGGTTAGGGTTAGGGTTAGGGTTAGGGTTAGGGTTAGGGTTAGGGTT